>MU227442.1:480857-530900 GCA_018584345.1 Thuja plicata | reverse complement strand
GCTAGAAATTGCCCCACTAGCTTAGAATTTTTTTATGTCGCTTGTCAATAATACAAAAAATTTCAATTAAATTATCAATATTTATTTTGTCATGTGAATTGAATATGCCAAATAAATAAAATCGTAAGACCACTAGCTTCCATAAATTGTGGAGCTTAAAATTTTAAGCATGAACTCCACTGCAAAATTTATAGGACCTCCCACTTTAAATTAATCCTAAAAAATATCAACAACACCCACTATTTTTTTTTAAGAAGCCCCCTCCATGACACCATACCCTTACCCTTAGTGTCTATTTTGTCACTCTCTTTCTATCATGGGTGACAAGGAAGTTTCCACGAGTGAATTTTGTTTTTGGAAATTTGATTGTTTGTAAACTTGAATTTATGGTTAATATAAACATTCCTTAACTATTAATAAAATATTGCCAACTGTTGATCGATTTATTTTCTTATCTATCTATTAGTAAATGCCTATGTGCTCATGTACTAGTGGAATGGCTGCACTATTGCTAGATCTTATTCACTTTATCTATTCACCTATCTATTACTAGGTTTATGTGCTTATGTACGAGTATACTAGCTTCACATATGACTTAATGGATGTTTGTAATCACTTCACTTATTTTATAGATGAGTGTTGGGATTATGTGTCTCAACCTTGCAAATTTTAACATTGTTTTTGTTGAATTTATTTATTAGTTTAATTAATTAATTGTCTACGAATGTCTAGTCATCTAGTGGGACCCACAAGCTTGGTGATATCCTACACGGCGATGAATGTATGACACATATGTCATACATGTGGAGGTAGGCATCCAACTTTGAGGATCTTGAAAAGTGTCAACCTAAGACAGATTCTATGACAAATTGGACAAGTGGTAGAAGATACCTTTTGCATGGAGAAAGTGGGCTCTCAATTTGGGTTATGACAAGTTGTAAGAGAATATGCTATTCATCGTCAATTTATGGAAAAATCTCTTACAATTGTAATTTGTAAATTATGATAATATTTCTGATGGATTCTTATGATAACTGTAAGATGCATAAGAACATCTCTCAAAGATCAAAATGGTAAATTTTGGTTGCCCAACATAGGAGGTTTGAATGAGGAGTCATTTGAATATGTACATGTGTCATTTGCATGTCTTTTGGTGGTTGAAAAATAGGGCCACATGTTATGCATGACCCCATCTTGTATCTTCATCTAGAAGCTACACACAAAAGGTAGCTCTGGAGAGTATGAGTCGAGAATGTAATGTAATGTTTGTAGGTGAAGTGTTATGTTGTCGGAATTGATCATTGGTTGAAGGCTCATATCGAAGAAGTAGTGTAGTTCTATTGCATTGTAACTGTTGTTTCACTAATACAAAGTACTATGCTTTTAGAGTGTGCCCATTTTTTCTCCCGAAAGGGTTTTCCCCACGATATATTGTGTGTTCTCTAGTATAATCTTTATGCATGTTATTATCTCCCTGTGAATGTGTTTTTGATTCTATAACAATTAAGATTTGTAAAGAAAATTTGCATTAGATCTCCCCCACTAGGTTAGTGTTAGGCATTGTTTTCCACACCTTAGCTTCCTTTTAGTTGGTATCAGAGCCTAGCCAGTTTTGGTTTCGTTGTTGAGTAGCAATTTTTTTAATACTAATCTAAGTTTGAGTGGGGGCTTTTGAAGAATATTTTCAAAATATTGTTGTAGGAAGAAGATGGAAAACACATCTACAAAAGTTGATATGGAGAAGTTTAACGACAACAATTTTGAGTCAAGTGGAAATTGAAAATGAAGGACATGCTCATGAATAGAGATCTATGGGTTGCAGGTTTTTCAACAAAACCCCAAACTACATCTCAAGATGATTGGGATAAAATAGATAAGAAATCAAAGGGTTTGATAAGACTTTATCTGGTTGATTCAGTGTTCTTAAATATCCATGAAGACAAGATTGTGAATAATCTTTGGAAGAAGCTTGGAGATGTTTACCATGCTAAATCCTTGGTTTAAACAAGATTTTTCTGAGAAATAAAATGTATTCTCTAAAGATGGAAGATGGAGGATCCATTGTTGATCATGTCAATGCATTCAATATGCTAGTTGCTCTGTTGGGTTCTATTGGTGAGAAGATCGAGGAGGAGGATTGTTGCATGCTTTTGTTGTGTTCTTTGCTTGACTCATGAGACCACCTTGTTATGACTATTGGGAGTACAACCACCAAGTTCAAGATGGATGAGGTGGAAGCATCGTTACTTCCTAAAATGATGCAAAGGAAAACTTATGAGTCAGCTAAGGAGGTTCGTGTAGTTCATTGTAGATCAAAAGAGAAAGGAAAGAAAAACAAGAAAGATGAAAGAGGCAATTCTAAGTCTCATCGGAGATCTATGTCTCGTCGAAAGTCCAAGGAAAAATGTTGGAATTGTGGCGAACCTAGTCACTTCTGAACGATTGTAAGGAGGAGAAAAAGACGAAGAAATCCTCTGATACAGATTCAAATAAATTCTCTTAGGATGATGGTAAAGCATTTGCAGCAACCTTGGCAATCCCTACATGAGAAGATGTAAGGTTGATAGATACGGGAAAATCTTTTCATGTGACCTCACATCAAGGTTAGTTTTTGAAATATGAAGAATATGATGGTGGGAAGGTGTATCTCGATGGTGACACTCATCTGAAGGTTGTTAGTTGTGGAAGAATCAAGATTAGATTCCCATATGGAAGAGTGAAGAGAATCAAATATGTTATGCAAATCTCGAGTTTGGCACATAATCTACTCTCTCTAAGTAAGTTGAGTGATGTGGGTGTGGAGGTTGTTTTCTCGCGAGAAGGATGTAAGATGAATAGAGGTTTTATGGTGCTTTCTAAACGTGTTTGGATTGACACCTTGTACAAGTTGGATGCATGTACAGTTCAATGCAATAATGCTTCTATGGAGTCCAAGAAGAGGGCTCTAGATTCTTCATCCTCACCATCAAATCAAGACGCAAAGAGGATTGTTTCTTCTACATCTTATGGTCGTGCTTTATAGGCACCTAAGAGTGCCAATGATTTAGAGATGAAACTTCTAGTAGAGAAGACAATGTTATGGCACCAAAGACTTAGTCACGTTGGTGAGAAGGGTCTCAAAACCTTGAAAAACAAAATTCTTGTTGAAGGGCCTGATGATTACAATATTGAGTTTGATTTTTTCTAACACTGCATACATGGTAAACACAATCATGTTCAATTTTACTCTAGTTCTCACAAATCTTCTGGGTTGTTAGGCTTAATACATTCTGATGTTTTTGGTCCTGTTAATGTTGCTTCAATTTTAAAATATGTGTATTTCGTATCATTCATTGATGACTAGAGTAGGAGGACATTTGTTTTTTTTCTCGAAATTAAATTTGAAGTCTTTAGTTGGTTTCAGGAGTTTAAGGATCTTGTTGAGAATTAGACATGTAGAAATATTAAGCATTTAAGGACTGACAATGGTGGTGAATTTTTCTTAGCAAATTTCAACAAGTTCTATAAGGATCATAGGATTGAGAGGCATAATATAACTCTATACACCCCTCAAAAGAATGAAGCTGCAAAAAGAATGAATAAGACGTCGATGGAGAGGGCTAGGAGTATTCTTACCGGTGTTGGACTTGAAATTTTTTTTTGGGTTGTAGTAGCCACTACTTGCTATCTTGAAAACAAAACTCCTACATCAACACTTGTTGATAAGACAACTATGTAGGCGTGCTCACGATAGAATTCCTCATTGAGACATTTCAAAGTATTTGGTTGTGAAGCTTATGCTCATGTTCCGAGTGAAAAAAGGTCTAAGTTGGAGAACAAGGCAGTGATGTGCAATTTTATCGGCTATGGTGTCGGTGTAAAAGGGTACAAGCCTTGGGATCCAGTGATGGAGAAGGTTCTCTATAGTAGAAGTGTTATTTTCAGAGAGATGAAACTTTCCACTATTGAGCTACAACCAAAGACAGAGGAGAGAAAAAAAAGGATTTAGTTCATATTCCTTATACCATGAGAAAGAACTACGAGCTCCTGATAGACCTAATGACGAGGAGAGCTATAGTAGCTTTGAATGTTCAGAAGAAGATGAAGAAACTCAACCTTAGCCTTTGAGGAGGTCCACTCGCAATAGGTGACAACCTAATAGATATGGTTATTGACCATAAAGGTTCAAATATTCATTGTTAGATTCAAGTTGTATTTTTACTTTGTTTGCTAACACTAATGAGCCTAGGTCTATTAGACAAGCTATGGGTATGCATGATACAAATTCTTGGATGAAAGCCTTGAATGAGGAGATGCCATCTGTGAAGAAGAACAATACTTGGGATCTAGTACCTTCTCTAGAAGGACATTAACCTATGGGATGCAAGCAGGTGTTCAAGAAAAAATGGGTCCTGGTGGTAGTGTTGAAAAGCATAAAACACGATTGGTTCTAAAGGGGTAATCAATCATAATCGCTAATGCAGGCAGTTGGAATTGGCGAAAAAAAAAATATAGATCACTTCACATCACCTCTAACCTTGATGGGGGGGGAATTCTCCCTCTCATTGCATTCATTCAACAATGATGCAGAGGTATGGGTGGAAAGATGAAATAGAGTTGAAGGATGAATGGTTTATGCACTACCCTTATAGGTCACAAAAACACACAAATGCTTCAAATGATCCAAGTAAGTCCCCCAATACCCAAAGGTGATGAATTTGGTTTATTTATACTGCATCCAAATGGATTTAAAAGGTTAGGAAGCCTCCACCCACACCCAACACTCCTAACTCTCCAAACTGTCCTATTAGGCCCAGGCTTTCTAGTAGCCCCAAAGTGACCTATTTTAATCCTTTACTCCAAACTTCTCCAAAGAACTCTGCCAATACCTTACCTTTTCACACACCCATTATTTCATACTCTAACATATCAAAAGATTTCATGTTGTTGTTTTGAGAAAATTTTCCTAACTCTTGACTGTACTCTGTCAACAAGCCCTAAAAGTGCTCAAATAACAAAGCAACTACACCATAGACTTAACCCCTGACTTCAAGACTTTCAACAGTCTTCAGAAATGACTCCTAATGAAATATTATCAACTTACTTTGACCCTATGGTCCCTCCAAACATCAAAACCCCAATTTGGCTTCTAAATAACCCTTATATCTAGGGCCTCTCAAATATATGACCTCCAATCACTTCCTTACCCAAAAAATAATATATGAACACCATTAAAAAGACACGTCAAACCACTTTCAACTCTTAAACATACCCCTTTTTCAATCAGATTGCTTTCTACTACACCTATCCAAGCAATTTCATCACTTTTCCATTCATTTATTCTGTGATCACCCACTGTCCACTCTTCAAATGCACAAAATCAAGTTAGATTGGTATACTACATGTTATGTAGGTGTCATTACATGAGAAACAATCATTCTACATTCATGGAATGAGCCTTTACATTAAAATTTAACCAAACTGCTATTGAAAAATAGTGATTTCACAAGACTGTCAGCACTAAAAGTTGTAAAATTGAGATAAGTTGGTTCTTAAACATTCAATATGGCTTATTATAAATATATGGATATCCTCAGAACATTACAAACATATAGAAGTTACTATGAACACGAACAAATGAAATGAAACATTAATACTTGCAAAATTTCTGAGTTTTTATTGAATCTTTGCTTTTACAGTTCGTACACAGGCACTCCTCTCCATACAATGACGATGTTTCAAGTTTATAGACCTTCCTTGAAACTTACTCAACCAATTTCAATTGGTTGGAAGGTTTGTTAAACACTAAAAATCCCTTAAAACCACTTTCCCTCCAAAAGCCTTAACTAGCTGTAGAGTTTAAACATTTGAATTTTCAAATTTGCAAAATGACTTATTTCTACCTTAAATAAAAAACCATTGACCCCTAAGGGTTTCAAACACCTTATTGAACATTTCTAAACTCTCCTAGACTCCCTAGGTCTCCTATTCCTATTACATCCATGATTTAGTCCTAAGGTCCTTACCAGGACCTTTGGGACATTATACAAATTTATTACATTAATTGCCCTTAAATGCCATAATGGGATTTAATACATTGTAATTTATCACATTTGCCTTAAATGGCTTCATGTCATCTTCATGATCCCTTGATGTATTCATGTGATCTCTTGTCTTCCTTAGTGCCCCTGCACCATACTCCCCAACAATGTAACAATTCTTGTCCCAAGAATTAGATAGTGTCTTCCATCCACCAATCTGCGTATGTCTTGGTTTCATATGTTTTTGAGAGTTCCAAAAGTTTCCCAAAGTCACATGCTTCCTACTTCTCTAACCCGTGTTCACATCACACAATTTGATAGAATAAAACATTGATTTGGATGTCCTCTTCTAGGACATTGCTACTTGTAAGGGGACTATATTCCTGCCCCTATCTTCTTTATTTGCTGCTTCTGCAACTTCTCCATTCCTTCAC
Source organism: Thuja plicata (assembly GCA_018584345.1). Classification (NCBI taxonomy): domain Eukaryota; kingdom Viridiplantae; phylum Streptophyta; class Pinopsida; order Cupressales; family Cupressaceae; genus Thuja; species Thuja plicata. The sequence continues at coordinate 524,446 of MU227442.1, read as the reverse complement.
TCTTCACCTGCTCTACAAGAGGATAGCTAATGGTCCTCACTTGCACACATTACAAGTCCCAAAGCCCTACATCATTAGGATTGTCCTTCCCTTTGGACTGCTTCCAATTTGCATCCATCTTCCAACTAGTATCATGCTTTCTTTGACCTTGCACATTCTAATCTCCAAAACACATAATAATGTTCTCTCTACCCTTACCAACCACAGGTTGTAACTCATACTTCTTGTTACCCTTATGCACAATGTAAGTATTTAGGTATCCATCATGCATTGTTCTTATTTCCCATTGTCATGGTCTCCCTAAAATCATGTGTTCACAACTCATATCTATTACATCACACAAAATAGTATCTTGATATGCACCAATTGAAAAATCAATATAAATTTTCTCTTTAACCAAAATATTTTGATTTTCACTAACCCATGTTTCATAGCATAGCTTAGGGTGAGGAAAAGTATTCAAATTCAACATATTGACAACTTCACAAACAACTAAGTTACTATGTGAACCAGAATCAATTATGAGTTTGCATAACTTACCCTTTGTCAAACAATTGGTTCTGAATATACCCACTTGTGGTGCTGGTTATATTGGTTTTCCTCTTCCCATTAGAAGACATTCTCCTACCTCTGGATAATCCAATGCAGATTCACTCTTCTCTTCTTCTTGTTTTATGAGATGTGCTCTCCTTTCTCTATTTTGGTCTTGTTCATTCCACTTAGGACATTTGAAAGATTGATTCCCCACTTCATTGCAATGAAAATACCTACCTCTAAAGACCCCATTTCTTCTACCTCCTCCAAATCTGCCACCTCTATGGTTGTATCATCCTCTCTGATCTGATGGGGATTCCTTACCCTTGTCTTTGTCATTTCTGAAAATCTCCATTTGTTATGCCACCTCTTCCTCTCATGGATCCTCCTCCTCTATTGCTTTGTTTCTCATTCTTCCTTTTCAAATTCTCCCCGGCTCCAATTGCAAGTTGAAAGCATTCACATAGGGTCCTTGTCACATTCAACCCTATCTCATCCTGTATGTTGTACCTTAGGCCATTCATGTATCTGGCCACCTTCTCATCCACATCTTCTAGTCCTCCCCTAATGCTTAGGATGTGAAATTGTTCAGTATAGGACATAATATCCATGTCCCTTTGCTTCAAGTTGTTCCTTCTCATCTTGATTTGGATTGCCAAATATGATGGCAAGAATTGACTCTTAACCATAGTCTTCATCCTTTCCCAATTTGAGAGTGTGTTTAACCCCCTTGCTATCCTCTCATTCTGAATGCTGGTCCTCCATGTAAGGGATGTTCCCCTTAACCTTGCCTTAATGAACTTCACCTTCTTCTCCTCTTCTACATCCTTAAGATCAAAGTAATTCTCAAGTGCTTCTACCCATCCATGCACTTTTTTAGTGTCCATCCTCCCTTGGTAGATTGGCAAGTCAACATGTCCCTTTCCACCATTTCCTTGTACTACTCTGATCAGTCTCATGAACCTCCTCTCCTCAAGATCATTTTCTTCCCTATGAGCCCTATTTGCTTCTTCCTCATTGAACTCTCCTTATTCTTCATAGTCTTCTTCATGAACTTCTTCTCTCCTAGGTTCTCTTCTCTCTTTCTCCAGTGCTTCTATCCTCTCTACGAACTGAAGTCTTTCCCTTCTCATTTGTCTCTCTTCTCTTTCCCTTGTGGCTTCTAATTCCCTCTTCTCTCTTTCCTTCTCTTCAAGTGCTTATCTCAATTCCTCTATCTCCCTTTCCATTTGGTTCTTGGGAGCCATAACTTCAGACTCCTTCTCTTAACTCCCACAAATACCTTCTAGTGTGCTTTGATACCAATTGATGCAAAGGTATGGGTGGAAAGAGAAATAAAGTTGAAGGATAAATGGTTTATGCACTACCCTTATAGGTCACAAAAACACACAAATGCTTCAAATGATCCAAGTAACTCCCCCAATACCAAAATGTGATGAATTTGGTTTGTTTATACTACATCCAAATGGATTTAAATGGTTAGGAAGACTCCACCCACACCCAACACTCCTAACTCTCCAAGATGTCCTATTGGGCCTAGGCTTTCTAGTAGCCCCATAGTGACCTAATTTAATCCTTTAATCCAAACTTCTCCAAAGAAATCTGCCAACACCTTACCTTTTCACACACCCATTATCCCATAGTCTAACATATCAAAATCTTTCATGTTTTTGTTTTGAGAAAACTGTCCTAACTCTTGACTATACTCTGTCAACAAGCCCTAAAAGTGCTCAAATAACAAAGCAAGTACACCACAGAATTAACCCCTGACTTCAAGACTTTCAATAGTCTTTAAAAAATTCTCCTAATGAAATATTATCAGCTTACTTTGACCCTATGGTCCCTCCAAAGATCAAAATCCCAATTTGGCTTCCAAATAACCCCTAAATCTAGGGCTTCTGAAATATTTGACATCCAATCACTTCCTTACCCAAACAATAATGGATTCACCATTAAAAAGACATGTCAAACCACTTTCAACTCTTAAACATACCCCTTGTTCAATCAGATTGCTTGCTGCTACACCTATCTAAACAATTTCATCACTTTTCCATTCATTTATTCGGTGATCACCCATTGTCCACTCTTCAACTGCACAAAATCAAGCTAGATTGGTATAGTACTTGTTATTTAGGTGTCATTCCATGAGAAACTGTCATTCTACATTCATGGAATGAACCTTTACATTAAAATTTAACCAAACTGTTATTGAAAAACAATGATTTCACAAGACTGTCAACACTAAAAGTTGTAAAACTGAGATAAGTTGGTTCTTAAAACATTCAAAATGACTTATAACAAAGATATATATATCCTTAGGGCATTACAAACATATATAAGTTACTTTGAACACCAACAAATGAAATGAAACATTAATACTTGCAAAATTTCTAAGTTTTTATTGAATCTTTGTTGTTATAGTCCGTACACAGGCACTCCCCTCCATACAATGATGATGTTTCAAGTTTATAGACCTTCCTTGTGAATTCCTCAACCAATTTGGATCAGTTGGAAGGTTTTTTAAAAACTAAAAATCCCTTAAAACCACTTTCCCTCCAAAAGCCTTAACTAGCCGTAGAGTTTAAACATTTTTGCAAATTTGCAAAATGACTTATTTCTACCTTAAATAAAAAACCATTGACCCCTAATGGTTTCAAACACCTTATTGACCATTTCTAAACTCTCATAGACTCCCTAGGTCTCCTATCCCTATTATATCCATGATTTAGTCCTAAGGTCCTTACTAGAACCTTCATGACATTATACAAATTTATTTCATTCATTACCCTTAAATACCATAATGGATTTTAATACATTATAATTGATCACATTTTACTTCAATGACTTCATGTATCTTCATGATCCCATGATGTCTTCATGTGATCTCTTGTCTTCCTTACTGCCCCTGCACCACACATCATAGAGAGAGCTGATGGAAATGGTGGCGTCTATAGAGAACAGAGGAAGAAAAGGTTGAAATTTCTTGTGTACAGACAGACGGGGTGGATCAAAGGTGAGAATGGGAGGTTGTGCAAGGTGCAAGGTGCAAGGCATTTCGTACAAGTATGGGAAAGAGGAAAAATGCACAAAAACCGGAAAAAAAGATGAGGCACATGAAGAAATTCTCTACCCAACATCTGAATTTTAGGTTCTTTTCTGGTTTATTACGCCTTTTGAGAAATTGCATTGAGTAGAAATAGTTAATTTGGTATCGAAATTTTGGTATTGTTCTTTTGTTGTGTTCATCGCTGCTTAGAAAAGACGTACTCTTAATATTCTAAAAAATTTAGTTGTTTTTTAATGTTGTTATTTTTTATTTATAGAGACTGGATAAATCCTTTTAATTTCTCTATAGTAGGCCCAGTCTGGTTCAACATTTTATATATTTCATTTAGCAAGTACTGATGTTGGCAGTTGTGCATAATCTCTTTTAGAGTTTCCAAATATGAGAGTAACGTCTTCTTCAAATGACACATTATAGGGGATAATGGCTTAAACACTGATCAATCTGTAGTTATTTGGCTCCGCTTTTCCTTTATATGATTCGAAACATCTGGCAGATACTTATTTCTATTTTCTCCTTTTCCGTAATGGCCTTTTGGAGTCTAAGAGGCCGCAAACTTTTCACCCTGCGATATTTGGCAATCATCGTAGAGTTGGTAGAGTTGAAAGGTCATATAGTAGGACAAGAAAAGCTATATCATGCTTTTGGTATGTTGTTTCAATAGTTCGTGGGCATTCTTATTGATTATGGATTCATGTGTTGTTTAATCTGATTGATAGTTTTGACATTTGACATAGTTGACCGACTCCCTTGTCTTACAAATATTGCTATTATGGATTTTGTGTCGAAAGGTCAGTCTTTTCATATTCTCAGGTTGAAGGAATAGATTATGGTGAGATTTTATCCACTGTTGCAAAGTTGACGTCCATTCGGTTCTTGTTATCACTCGCAATAGTTCATGATTGGGAAATCGAGCAAATGGATGTGAATACAACATTCCTTCATGGCGATTTGGAGGAAGAAATTTATATGTCGCAACCAGATCATTTCAAGGTGAAAGGTAAACAAAATGTAGTTTGCAAGTTAAAAGAGTCTTTATATGGTTTGAAAAAGTCTACTAAGATGTGGTATCAAAAGTTTAATACCTATCTGTTGAGTTTGGGATTTTAGAGGTCTAAATCTGAACATTGTGTTTATTTCAAAATGGATAATGGTTGCATTCTCATTATTGCATTGTATGTGGATGATATGTTACTATTTGGGAATGGACATTTGATTTCTGACTTGAATCTCAGTCGCCAACATAGTTTGAGATGAAAGATTCAGGTGCAACTAGGTATAATCTGGGGATGGAGATCATAAGAGACATAGCTAATAGAAAGCTTTGGTTAAGCCAAAGTATATGAATTCGGTCTTGGAGAGATACACCATGACAACTTGTAGATTTATGATAGTTCTTTGTTGCATTGGGAATGAAGTTATTTATGGAGGATTGTCCAAAATCTTCTTTTGAGGTGGAGGTCATGGTAGTGAACTATATGCGAGTAGTGTTGGCAATCTTATGTATGTTATGGTTTGTACTAGACTAGACATTGCCAAGCAATGAGAGTCTTGAGTCAATATATAACTAATCTTGGACGGGTTCATTGGGATGCAATTAAGAGAGTGCTTGGACATTTGAGGGGTACTACCAAGTATTCCTTATGTTATCATGGTTATCCTATTGGACCTCGACATTCTATGAGTATCCGTAAGTATGTGGATTTAGATTGGGCAGGCGACATTGACAACATAAGCTCCATCAGTGATTTTGTTTTTTGTATGTACGGTGGTGTTATTAGTTGGATGAGCAAGCGATAAGTTGTAGTTGTTGTCTATGATAGAAGCAAAGTATATGGTATCTACTCATGCTTGTAAGGAAGCCATTTGGGTTAGACAGTTGTGTTTGGATATTAGGTTTGATGAAGGATTGATTACATGTTGTGATAGTAGAAGTGCTATTATTTAGCAAAGAATCTGACTTTCCATGCTAGAACAAAGCACATTGATGTACAATTTCATTTTGTTCAAGATATGGTAGAGCATGGGAAGGTGAAATTGGAGAAGGTTGACACTTTGATGAATTTTGTAGATGCATTGATGATACCAACGAGAACATAGAAATTAGATGGTGTTCCAGTTCTATGGGCCTCTCGCTCCCTTGCAATTAATTTATGGGTTATTTGAAAGGTCTTTGACAAGTGGGAGAATGTTGGGATTAAGGTATCTCAACCTTTGCAAATTTTAATAATATTTTTGTTGCATTTATTTGTTATTATTTTTAATTAATTACCTATGAATGTCTAGTCATCTAGTGGGACCCATAGGCTTGGTAGCATTCTACTTGGCGATGATTATATGACATATGTCACACATGTGGAGGTAGGCATCCCACTTTGAAGATCTTGACAAGTGCCCGCCTAAGATAGATTCTATGAAAAATTGGACAAGTTGCAGAAGATACCTTTTGCATGGAGGAGGGTGCACAATTTGGGTTATGACGAGTTGTAAACGAATATGCTATTTATAGTCAATTTATGAAAAATTCTCTTCTAGATGTAAGTTGTAAGTTGTGACAATATTTATGACAGATTCTTATGACAACTATAATATGTGTAAGAGCATCTCTCATAGCTTAAAATAGTAAATTTTGGGTGCCCAACATAGGAGGTTTGAATGGGGAGATATTTGAAGACGTACATGTGTCATTTGCACATATTTTGGTGGTTGAAAAATGGGGCCAAATTCATCTAGAAACTACCTCTTGTGTTGTATTTCTCTATAAAAAAGTAGCCTTGGAGAGTATGATTCAAGAATGTAATGTAATGTTTGCAAGTGATGTGTTATGCTGCCAAAATTGATTGTTGGTTGAAGACGCCTTGGAGAGTATGATTCAAGAATGTAATGTAATGTTTGCAAGTGAAGTGTTATGCTGCCAAAATTGATTGTTGGTTGAAGACTCCTGTTGAAGAAGCAACATATTGCCAAAATTGATTGTTGGTTGAAAGCTCATGTTGAAGAAGCAACATACTGCTATTGTATTGTTATTGTTGTTTCAGTAATAGAAAGTGATATGCTTTTGGAGTGGGGTTTTTCGTGTGTCCTCTGTTATAATCTTTACGCATGTTATTATCTCCTTGTGAATGTTTTTTTTAATTCTGTAACAGTTAAGATTTGTAAACAAAATTTGCATTAGACCTCCCCCACCAGATTAGTGTTAGGAAGCGTTTTCCACGCCTTAACTTTCTTTCAAGGAGTATCTTAATTTAGGCAATATTGTGAAAGGTATAACATTTTTTGCAATTTTTATTTTCTAATATGCATAGATCGAAAACCTCAAATATTTAATAAAAATGCATAATCACCTTAAAACCACGTGGAAGGTTATAAGATTTTATATCTTTGACAAGGATGACCACTTTTTATTTTTGATCTATAACATGTAATTTTATTAATATTCATAAAAAAATACAGTAAACAATGAGCATTTTCAGAGACTATCTATCTCAACTAGCTTACATCTATCTATCATAGTCATGGTCAACTAAAAAAAACATAGTCCAACATTTCTAAGCTTGGACATTACACTTAGGCAGTCTACATAAACCAGTTCCTAATAAACATACTTCGGTTGCCATCTACTATATCCGTCACATCCTGTGTGCATAAGAAAAACCTTCATCTTCTCTGAAACCCCTATTCCTATCCCTTGAGTCTTCCCCAATCCTTTCACATCTTTTGTGCCCCAACATTCAAATTTTTCCTATATTAAACTGGGGTCCGAGGTCTACAAAATTTCAAAATTGCAAGACTTACAAAATGTTTCTGCAAATTCATTCAGTCACCACCCACCCACTTCACCTCTGCCCTCTTTTCTTCTTGGGCATGTTTGCAGAAAGCACCCCGAGTTTCTCCTCTGCTTTAGCCCTGGCTTCCTCCACTACAAACTTCAAATTCCTCCACTTGTTATCAATGTCCGCCAAATAGGCCTCTTTGTTCACCTTGCCCCACCAGTACATGAAAGGAACCCGACCATAGATTCTCCCCTCATTTTCATCTTCAAAATACTCTTGGTAATCAAAACCTAACCATGTCACTGCCCATTCCAGAATTGACTCCAATTTTAACAGTAATTCACTATCAAACAACATTGTAATAATGCGCTTCACCTCCATTTCTAGTTCGCCCAATTGTAGCGCCCAAGCAATTATCATGGAGATGACATCCACATTGGCTTGCCATTTCCCATTTATTTCCTAAAATTGACTACCTAGAACCTCCATGGAAGCCTTAGCTATGTGTTCCTCCTTGTAATTTAACATCCTGAGCATTCGCTCCTTGTTGACATGCCCTTTGAATGACTTCTGATGTTTATTAGTGTCCACTGAGAACAAAGCATGCATTGCAGTCGCTTAAAAACCTTTCCCTGCTCTGCAATTTTGAGAGTAAAATTCTTGCCTTATTTTTTCTCGGACAGAGGTGCTAGTTAAATATTTAATGTCAAGGATGGATGTAATCCTTAACTCGCAATTAATTTCTCTCAAATCGACACCTATCAAGCATGTTGTAATCATAATAAAGTAGTGCACCGCCATTTACTTCCCTGACTATCTCATCATTAAAACTTACTTCAATGATCTAGCAAAAAATAATTATGGTGGGTGCATTTCGCAAGAGTCACAATTACCAACTATGACATCAACATTTCATTCTAAATTAATACCATTTAATAGAAAGGCACCAACGACTATATTTTTGTAATTTCATCAAAATAAGACTTCAGCAGGAGTGTTCCACATGCCCGCAATCCCAAACATTGTTAGCTTAAGCTTACTTTACATATCAAGTGTAAAGTCATCAAAATATATTTCATTTGTTCTCTGCAAAGTAGATGCCCATTTGGAAATAACATCAGCTTCTTGATTCCCCTCTCTTCTGATATGACTGATTTTAAAAACTTGAATTGAATGAAGTAAAATGGTAATTTCTGCTATAATATTTCCAAGATGCCATGCTTGGACATCCCCATTCCTTATAGCATTCATTATGACCTGTGAATCCCCTTCAATATGAATTCCCATTCCTTATAGCATTCATTATGACCTGTGAATCCCCTTCAATATGAATTCTTTTGGCCTTAAGTTTGCATCCCACTTGGAGTGCTAACAATGCCGCCCTAGCCTCAACAACATTATTAGTCCCATCGTGTAATCTTTGAGCAGCTAAAGCAACAATATCACCATTCCAATATCTGGCTATTTCTCCTGCCCCCGACGGGTCTAGATTGCCTTTTGAGGCTCCATCGAAATTTACTTTTATCCATTCTTCTTCAGGTTTCTCCCACTCTACTTCTTCACCTCTTTACTGTTATCCTTATATCCACTTAAATCCCCATTTCTGAATTTTAGACACGACCATCCAACATGAATCCTCCTATCATTTGTTGAATATACCCTAACACCCTTCTTTTTCAATAAAGCAACCCTCATGACTTCCTCAATTGAAGCATTGATTATGCATTTAACTCTGTCAACTGATTCCTCATTTCCTTGAAATATTATTCTATTCCTCTCCTTCCAAATTTCCCATATAATAATGGATGGGCTTATATTCCAAAGAGGAGACATTGCAGTTGCATTAACTGGGATAGGCTAGCTCTCAAAAACCTCTTTCACTTTGTTTTGCATCGGTCCTACCCAGTGTAGTTTAGATTTAACCATTGACCAACAATCATTTGCATAGGGGCATTGAATCAACAAGTGATCCACATCCTCTGAGGCTAAATTGCAGAACACACATTTAGTTGGCCCACTGTAACCAAATCGTTTCCTTCTTTCTGTTGTTAAAATTTGTTCATGCACTGTAAGTGAAGCAAAAGTTCCAGATTTTGGTAAGCAGTTTTGATCCCAGCATAGCTTTACCAGCCATCCATTGTAAGCTTCATTATTTTCTAGTGAGCTATATCCCACCTTTACCGAGTAGGTGCCACTAGTAGTTGCACACAAAATAATTTCATCATCCCGTGTTGTCCTTAAAACACTCCGTGATTGGAATAGGGTCTCCATGATTCGCTTTTGGTGCTCACTGAGACCAGAATTATCTAAACTTTTCCAGGACCTACAGCGGTGTCTTTAACTTCCATGTAATCTCAGACCTTTTCTCCCCATTTATCTATTAGGAGCCTCCTCACCTCATCAAAAATAGCATCATTCTTGAGTGCTTTTGAACCATTCCAAGAATCCCTCTAGAAAAGTGCTTTATTGCCATTTCCAATTTGCCAAGAGATATGATCAGTAATAACATTCCTGCAATCCAAGATAAAATTCCATACTGCTAAGCCTCTGGGAGGGTTTCTAATAATTAGTATTCTTTCATTTTCTGGAGAATCCAGATATTTAGCCCTTACAATCTTCACCCAGAGTCTTTGAGGGTTGGAATAGATACTCCAAACCAATTTAGCTCCTAGAGCCTGATTCATTCTTTTCCAATTCTTGAGGCCAACCCCACCCTTGAATTTATTATTGCATATATTATCCCAGGATAGTAGAGGCCATTTGTCTTCATCCCCATTACCATTCCAAAAGAATTTTCTCATGCGTTTTTCAATGAAGCTTAAAACCTTATTAGGGATCTTAAGGCAACTCATTCAGTAAATAGGGATAGCCGAGATCATCGTTTGCAAGAGGAGGATCCTTCCTGCAGAAGTTAGCCATTTGCTTTTCCAACTATCCATCTTCTTTATGCAGTTATCCATAAGGTCTTTCCAAAGATCAGATTTACAAGTCCCTTCAAAAAGTGGCACCCCCAAATATTTTCCTGGCAATTTGCCCATTCTGATTTCCAGGATATTGCATAACTGTTGTTGTTGTTCCAAACTTGTGTTGAAGAAGTAGATTTCATACTTCCTCCAGTTCACACACTGTCCTAAAGCTTCACTGTATCTATCCAATGTAGATTTAATGTCTCTTGCCTCCCTGACTGTAGCATCTCCCATAAGATAATTGTCATCCACAAATTGTAAATGTGATGTGGGTTCAACCCCTTCAGCAATAGATATACCTTTCCAAACCCCTTCCTATTTTTTGCTAGAAATTGGTCTCCCTAAAACTTCTACCATTATTATGAAAAGAAAAGGCGAAATGGGATCACCCTGTCTTAGCCCTCTTGAAGTATCGAAGAAGCCTTGTGGATTGCCATTAAAAAGGATTGATATTCTGGGAGTGTTTATGCAGCTTGCAATCCATTTCAACCATGCCTCACCAAAACCAAACTATCTGAGAACTTCACTCAAAAAGTTTTGATTAACATGATCATAAGCTTTTTTAATATCCAGTTTAATCATCTTTGCCACTTTAGCTTGTCTAACTGTATGAATTACCTCATGTGCAATTATGGTCCCTTCAGAAATGGATCTATTGGGGGGCAAAACCACTTTGTTCCTGGGAGATGATGTATTCAAGTAGGGACTTAAGTCTAATGGAAACTACCTTGGCAATGACCTTATAAGTTGTGTTACACAAAGCAATAGGGCTAAAGTCTTCAAAAGTCTGACTATCCCCTTTCTTGGGGATCAAAGCAATGAAGGTGTTATTGAAATCATTTAGAATAAATTCACCTGCCCTAGACTCCTCCACCACCTCTCAAAGATATTCTCCCATAATGTCCTAGGTTTTCTTGAAGAATATGGCTGGAAAACCATCAGGTCCAAGAGCCTAATCACTCCCCATCCCGAAGAGGGTTTTCCTTACCTCTTCCTTGGAAATGGGCTTCATTAAGAAAGTGTTTTGATCCTCTGTGATACTATTGAGAATGATGTTTATCAGATCCTCTGTTCCATTTAACTCCCTTGCTTTATTAGCAAAGATGTTCTGAAAATAGTTTACACTTTCCTGATTAATCTGTTGTGGGTCAGTGATCAAAGCATCCTGTGCATTATGAATAGAGAATATTCTATTTTTGGCTCTTTTAACTTTCACAAATTTGTGGAATTTTTTTGTGTTTCTATCCCCATCTTTCAGCCACATTTCTTGTGGCTTTTGTCTCCAAAGGTCTCCTCTCTCGCCAATATCTCTTTGTAACCTCTATGAAGCCCTTGCTTTTCTTCATATACTTTTTCGTCCATTCCATAAGCAATTATTTTATCATTTAACACATCTATTTTTTGTTCCATGTTCATCTTTTCAACAAATATATTTATAAAAGAGTCTCTATTCTAATTGATCTTTAAGAAATTGTAATCTTTTGAAGAAGATAAAAGATTTGTTACCTTCCCATCTAGGTGCACTTGTCCACCAAGCCTCAATCCTACTCATGAAATCTTCATCCCTCAACCACATTGATTCAAATTTGAATGGTGATCTTTCAGGAGTCACATCCTCCTGAATGTTGCAGCATATAGGGTAATGATTTGAACCTGAGATTGGGAGAATGTTAGCGCTGCATAACCAATTGCATTGATCCCAGTGTCCAGCTTGTAGAAACCTATCTAGTTTCTCTGCAATATTTAGGAAACCCCTTCTTCTATTGGTCCAGGTGAAGTCCAACCTAAAGTCAATATCAATTAAACCGTTGTTCATAACAAAATCTGCAAAATCTCTTTGACTGCTACCTAACTAGCCTTTGCCTCCTTTAAAATATCCTCCAAGCAAGAAAAGATTATCCTTCCTTTCTTCGAAAAACCCGATATGACTTTCCATAGATCTCTTTTTTCAGTAGAGTTGTTTGGTCCATAGATTTTAAAAACATAAAACTTGGACAGAAGTTGTCTGGAAGAAACTTCAATCCATTGCCAATTTGCAGATTGGCATAAGAGCTCAACACTAACAACGCTGTTGTTCCACAAAATACATAGCCCCCCTAAGGCCCCTCTTGAGTCAGAGTAAAAACCATTCAAACTACCAAAATGTCTCTTAAAAAATTCTTTATCATTTTCTTTCAGCTTTGTCTCTTGCAATAACACTATGTTCGCCCTCGCTTAATCAAGACCTCTCTTGATCAGACAAATCTTGTTAGGGGCATTGCAGCCCTTGACATTCCACGAAAGGATCCTCATTGCTACCAGGAAAATGCATAGCGTTTCCCCGATCTCAACAATTTTGTTTGATATGTTGCACAACCAACCAATTCAAGTTTTTCCCTATTTGACCTCGCTCCTCTTTTTCTTATTTCACCCAATTTGGGTTTGTGGAGCTTAGAGTCTTGCTTTGATCTAAACCTCTTGGATCCAAAATGTTTGGGGTTTCATAAACACCTAATTCATCTTCCTCACCGCCTCACTCTGTGAGCTATATATAGTGTCAAAATCAATCAAATCTCCACCACTACCTCTTGCATCATCAAATGATCCTTCGAGGTTTCTGATGGGAGAAATCCTTTCATCATTGACCTCCAATCAGTTTGTCCCACAATCCCAACTCTCTGTCTGCATATTATTGAAGTCCTTTATTCCCGGGTGTTCATTTTCTTGGGGGTTTGCACCCCTATTTTCTTCCATCTGTTGAGAGACTTCCATTCTCTGGCCAACAAAAGGAGATATTTGTTTGGGATAAAGTCTCCTCCACATGAAATGTGTTGTGGGCTTACCTCCTTTACTATGCAATGTTGCATATCACCTTCATTAATTGTTTGAGTGTTCTCAGGGTCTGCAAAGATATTTGCCTTCTGAGGTTCCACAAAGCTCACATCATTATCTTTGCTTTAAAATAAGAAGAGAGGGGTCTCATAGACCACTTGGGTTGACACCTCCTCTTGGGGTTCCTCTGACCATAATTGAGATTCCAACATAAAAATCTTGTCAATCATCTCCCTTTGTCCTCTGCCTTCATCATTAGAGCAGTTGACCTCATCTGAAGTCAATTTTTTGAGGGCCTCCAGATCATCTGTTGGAACGTGATGTGAGTCTTTACCTTCTGTCATATGTAAAATAATGTCGATCGATCTTGACTCCACTGTTCCTTTCCCTTTCCCCTGGTTATCATCTTGGGCTATGGAGAGCATCCCTTCACCCCTCATGTCCTCTACTGTCAAAGGTTGTCACCATTCACCTCTTTCAATATGAATGATGATGTGGGAGGGCATCTCATAACATGTTTGCCTCCATACTAGAATCCTAGAAGTGATGGCAAAGTTCTCTTCATTTAACACTTCATCAAATTTCACATATTTTCCCAAAGATTCCCCTAAAATTTGCATTATTTCTACTCCCCAATATTCCTGTGGTAGATTTTCTAATCTAAACTGGATTGGGATCTCCTTAACTATCTCCCTCTTAGGGTTAAAATTTGTTGTCCAGTCTTTGATGCATAACCCTTTCCCATCCATCATGTAGGGTCCATTCCTTAGCATCCATTCTTTATCCTCTCTTGTGGAACAAATAATGAGGTAGAATCCATTAGTTAAAGTTTTCATTGAAATGAAAGAGCCTCTCCATTGTTGTTCACGCCATTGTTTTATTTTACTATAGGAGGGCCACCGACCTAGCCATTTTAGGACTAGTGCTATATTTTCCAAATAAGTCCTATTTTCTAACCACTGAGGATTATTGAGAACAACCGTTGAGTAGGATTTGGCTACAAGCACATTTTTGCTTACCTTTGGGTGCCCCTTTTGTGTTTATTGCTTTGAAGTGTGTTGATTCTTGTTTACATATGATTTCTTCCTCCAGAATTTTCCAGCCATGTGTTGGAATTTAAACCCTTTTTCAATGGGCAGATATCCATTATAGCCTCCAAAGGAGCGTGTCCCATTCTCCCATCTCTTTCCATTCCTTCTTCCTACAAACCAGGCCTTACTACTTGGATTATTGTTGTTTTTCTCTTGAAGAAAGTTGCTATATGTTTTTTGCCCTCTTTTATTGAACGACCATCTTCTCTATGGATGAAATCTTGCTATGTAGTCTCTTTTCTGGTCAAACATCCCGTTTCCCGCTCTTGGTGGCCATTCCGATCATTACAAACGCTCTATTTCGCTATTTTGGTTTCCCTAATTACTAATTATTAAGGATGACCAAAATTTTGATAGTTAGCAATGAAGTTATATTTATAACTATTAATAATGGCATACATTATTTTGAATAAGCAAAAATAGAGAACGCCAACAAAGTTTGAATAATAACACCTTAGTCAAATAATAAATGGTATTTAGTTAGAACTAGTTTGATACAAAACACATTATAAGGTACTTTAGAACCGATTTGTCAATGTGCAAAAAAATAATAATGATTAAATGAATGCTATAAAACTTGTAAAATAGTTGTTTGATATTGTTGTAAAATCATTGTTTGATATTGTTGGTAACTTTCATGGCCACAAAACTAATTTGAAAAAATTGCAAAATCATCCCAAATCCATGGGTCCAAATGTTCACACATGGATTAGCCCCAAGCTTACAAATTTGAAGTTTTATGTGTAAATATAATCTCTTCAAAAAGTCTTAAATTTGATCTCTAATGCACTTGGATATCTATGTAAGTGGGAATGTTTATAAACACTTTATAAGCTAATTTGCACAAATTGAGATTCTATAATTTTATGTTGTATTTGACCCAAGTTTACAAATTTGTAGTTTTGTGTGCAAATCTTATCTCTTCAAGAGTCTCAAACTTTATCTTTAATTTGATCTTTTGCGAACAAAGATCAACAACAATAGATAGTCACGCAGAAAATGCCCTAACTGCTTATACAAACCTACGATGTAGAAATAAATGCTTTGACTATGTGCCAAATCTCTAAGTGTTAGATGAATGTGCAAGTGTGCATATGCCTTAAAAATGAACTAGGATTAGCTTATACATAGAATTACAAAGGATGCAAATAATTTTTTGAAACATTTAGATCAACCCGAAATTCAAATTTACACATCAGGTAGTTACGGTTCACTAAGCAACTAGCCCCTCAACGGAGGAAGCTGGAGGGTCAAATTCAAGTGTTGTCTCTGCAAATTAAGGAGTTGGCTTGAGCCATGTGCAAATTAAAGAGCTGACTTGAGTTATGTGCAAAATCATAAAGATGATCCTAACCAGGAAAATATGATGTCTGGTGGAAAAGCTTTGGTTGGTCCGAATTCAAATTTTGAAAATAAAAATTCACGGTTCTTCACCAAAAAAAATGTGTAATTGACATGAGTCTTAAAAAGAGGAGAAAATGGGTCAAAAGAAGAAAATTAGAACAAATTCGAATGGAAAATAAAATAAAAGTGAGAACTAGAACAAATTCCTGCAACTTCATGCAAATAAGATTAGGTAAGGTTCATGTTCCTTTCAAATGAATATATATGAGATTAGGTAAGAGTCTAAGACAGTTTTTTTTATTGGATAAAAGCAAACAATCAGCTACAACAATAAAAAACAAAAACTGGATTATAACAAATCAGGTAAGACTCGAGTTGTTGCTTACCTCGAGTTTTGCTAATTCTTCACAAAAATTGCACCTTTTGTACATAAAGTTACATTTTGTGCATAAATTGATTGTATAAATTTCATGTTAAATGTATACTTATTTATGATACAGAAATATTCTTTCCCTCTGCAAATGAATATAGATAAGAAGGGAAGAATTGAAGCTGTGTAAGTTATTAGAATGCTGCTTCTAGATTCGATTGTCTGATTGTTTTTAGCACCAATGTTTTGGATCATACAAAACACTCCATTTTCATTATGCCCTCTATCATTCTGATGATGGATCACGGAGTTTGATCTGAAATATTGATGCCAAAAACACTCACAATTGAATCCGGAAACAACATTCTGATTCCTCATAAATTGTGGAAATCTACTCACTTTGGTTGTGCAAGCTGGTAAATTGTTGCCTCATGGTAAATGTACATTTATTCATAATATTCAAACCTTAAGTCCCTACAAATGAGCATAAATGAGAAAGGAAAAGAAAAGCTGCGCAAGCTTGGTAAATTGCTGCTTCATGGTAAAAGTACACTTGTACTCGATTTCCTTTCTAACCTAGTATAGATGATATTAAATAAGGCTTGAATTGTGTGTTTAATTACTAAAAAAATTGCACTTTTAAAAAAAAAAAATCAATGTACAAGAGATACACAAAACATAAGTGAGTCCAAAATGAAGAGGAAAACAAATTGTGTTAGTTCTTCACTTCTGCATCTTTTGTACATATTTTATTGTATAAAACAATTAGAACAAAGTTGATTTATGTAGAAAAGATGTGCAAGCTTGGTGAATTACTACTTTATGATAAATGTACATCTGCTTATAATTCTTTTGATTTCATGGAACAACCTTTTATAAAACCAAATATTTGTTCATGAAATGAGACACCCAAATCATAATAATGCTCCAAAACATTCAGGCTACAAAGAAGATGAATAGCTCAGTCATAGAGAACCCCATTAGACACCCCATCATACAGTAGAAGGTCCAAGATTGGGTGACAATCTGTTTATGAAGAGCGAAAAGAAAAACAGTAAAAAAAAAAAGTAACCTGTCTATAAAGAGGAAAAATAAAAATTGTGTAACAAGTTAATTGTATATATTTTGGATTGATATTTTGGATCACATTCAATGATGCTATTATTCTTTCTTAAAAAACCCAGTTGATCAGTGTCGAGAGATTTCCATAGTCTATCAAATTAAGTGAATGCTGTTTCTGGCTTCGATTGATTCGATTGTGTGAGAGATTTTAACATCAACACTTCAGATCACACTCCATGATCCATCATTTGGATGGAAGAGAGTATAAGAAGAAGAAAAATGAGAGTGTAAAGAAGAGAGTATATGGAGAAGAAAGATTTGTATGGTGATGATGGATCACTGAGTGTAATGCAAAACAATATGGCTAAAATCTCACAACCAATCGAATCCAGAAACAGCATTCCCTTAAACACAGTTGAATAAAAAACCTTGTTACATTTATTAATCATTTATGAACTGTCGAAAACCCATAACATGAAATAAATAAATTCTAAGAGAGTAAAATATTGAGTAGAAACTCGCATATTCCAAACTGAAAATATGAAATAGAAGCCAAGTACATCTCAGAGAACACAAACTGAAGACACGAAATAGAGGAATGAGACAAAATGAGTCCTCTTACTAACATATCCAAATAGCAGGGATGAGAAGAAAACCTAGGTTCAAGAGTTCCATTTCCTGAGATTTAAAAACATGGATGTTGCCTGTTCGATGGAACTGTCAATTGCAACTGCTCCAACCACGGCAGCATACAAGCAATCAGTCTCATTAATAGTTTTCCGACCACTACCTCTGTTGCAGCGGCAATTGCTGGAAGGACCTCGCACAAATGCCTCCAACCCTAACCCTCGCGCTTCTTTGCCATACTCTCTCCCTCCAAAGAATTCACTCAAACTCGTCTGTAAGTTTCCCTTTGATATTTTTGAATTCTCCTTCACCAAATGGTAATACACGCACGTCTGCATTACGCTTTTCCCAAGTATTTTGAAGATGCAGTGATCATTGTCCCACCCATCTGAGAACAGATCAAGCGCCCTTTTCAGCAATCCTTCGTCCTTAAATTTGTACCTGCGTAAGTACATCACTTCTCCTCGTGTATAAAATGGGCATCACTCAAATTGCAATGTGGAAAGTCCAGTTGCCACCCAGAGAAAACCCTAGTTACTTACCCTAGTTTACTCTGCAGTTCAGTCAGCGCCTGGGCCTTGTTGACGAAACTATCGCCTTTGAATCTTTTATTCGGCAATGATGTTCCCTGCAACAAAACTCATTTTTTCTTCATTGTGTGAATGATTTCTGTGCGCATTCACTAAAAGGGCGATCTTTAAACAGGGAAAAGGGAAAAAAAAACATCTGGAAAAGGGGAAAAAAAAAAGAAAAAATGAGTTTTCATGCCTGTTGTCCATCAATCTGATTTCTCAGATCTGTCACCAGCTTCAACAGCTTCTCTACTTGAGTGTCCGACATATTTTCCCTTAAAATCTCTCGTCAATTCTGCAATTGCAGAAATCTAAGACCCCAGGAAGTAGGTATACAGAATCGAAAAAATGAAAGGAAGTCATTTTTTCATGCAAATGAATAGACAATTCACGAATAATGATACTGATTGTCTATACAGGTGTGAAGAAACAAGGGCAGTGACATGACAGGTAGTCCTCGGGAGTTTGCAAGACCTGGGAAATCGAAAGGCAAGTCCAGCAGTGACAAATGTAAAGGAAAATGGCTATTCCGTCATCTCGATGAACAGAAAAGGTATGCAAATTGCCAAGCGTCATTCAACAGAAATCGGAGGTCATATACAATACTTTTTGACAGGAAGTTTGCACGACCTGCGAGGAGATAGTAATGCCCCCTGCTTGGTCTTACCAAAACCCCTAGGGTGGCCAGAGCAAATGACTGGTTTATGGAGGGGTTGGGTGTAGATTCGCTGCGAAGCAAATTGGAATTAATCTACACCATCCCCACACCAGTCATTGGAATTGCAAATGCCTGGATGTTAATCGCCCGTTTGTTGTTTCCTGGAATATGACAGGAATTGGTATTATCTAATTTTGGATAATGTCAAATTTTATGTTTGGGTTCTTGGAAAAAACATGGAATTGGAATTCTGAAATTCTCATTTTGCCTCTAAAATGGGAATATCATCTTCCACCTCAATAGGTGAAAATAATTCCAATTTTTACAAAAGCAAATTTAATATTTCGTGGGATCCGTGACTATAAGATATATATTATATTGCTATAAGCATGTATATATATATATATATATATATATACATGTGTGTATATACGCATGTGTATATATATACACATGTGTGTGTATATATACATACATGTATGTGTGTATATATACAAATGTGTGTATATGTGTATACATGGATACACACTTGTATGTATATATGTATGGTGTGTATATGTGTATACACACGTGTGTATGTGTGTATATATATACACGTGTGTATGTGTGTATACATGGATACACACTTGTATGTGTATATACACACATGTGTATACACACACACACATGTATGTGTGTATAAACACATGTGTGTATGTGTGTATATGTACACAAATGTGTGTATATGTGTGTATACACACACATGTGTGTATGTGTGTATATGTGTATACATGTGCATATATACACACACATGTATGTATGTATATATACACATGTGTGCATGTGTGTATATATACACACATATACACACACCATATTCAAAGAAATTAAAAAATAAAGAATTAAAATTCCTTATGCATCTTCTCATTCATCTTCCGGGTGAACCAAACGGGTTAGCCCATATTCCGGATTTCATTTTGAGGATAAGCATCTTCCTCAATATGCAGCATCTTCCTGAATTGACCATATCCATGATATGGTATTCCAGTACCCAAACGGGTTAATACTGCAGTCCACCTCTTACCCCAGATTCCCATACTAGTACATTTTTCCTATTTTAAGGGGAAAAGAATAAGTTGAAATATTTTCTATTTTAATTGAGTATTACTATTTAATAATTGAAAATAAGTTTTTAAAATAGAAATTAAAAAATTAATATATAGTTTTATAAATTCTTTTATTTGTAAAATTTATCTCTAATCTTTATATTTTATTTTTATTTATAGAATTTTTTTTATCAATAATTCATTTAAAAATAAAATTTAAGAATAAACAACAAAATTAAACATCTATTGTTGCTAGTCAAAATAAACTATAGACATTCAAATAAACTAGACATTCAAGTAAGATGTCCAACAAAGAAAAAACATTAAAATAAATGGAAGATGTTTTAATCTTGTATCAATCCCGCCCCATTTTTTTGTGTGTATATAATACTTACAACAACATGAGAACCTATTCTTATATAGTAGATTTTTTTATAAATTTAATAGATTTTCCACTTTAAAAAATAAGAAATGTTTTTTGAAGTGGGAATATATGATTTAGTTATTACAATTATTTTATTTTGTAAAGAAAAATATTTTTAAGTATGGTAAAATGATTTTAGTTAGTACATGTTCACATTTTCTATTTGTGAATTTACTAGACTTCTTAATAATGCAAATTTAATTTATAAGTTTGTTTATTTTATTTTGTTTATTTTCTTTTAAATATGGTAAAAGATTGTCTCTATCTTGCATCTATTATGCCTTGTAACAATGTAAATGTAGAGCTAAAGTTATTTGGTTTAGTTCAAACATAGTATATAGTAATGCAAATAACAATCTAAAATGTAGTAAATTTTATTGTTATAAATATTTATTCCTCATGATGTGATTGCACTTTTATATTATATAAATTAAATTACATAGATATTAAACTTGTATAGAATATTAAATTAGTACTTTTATATTATACATATTATAGAATAATATATACAAGCAAATATATACTCTATATAAAATACGCCGAGATATGTAAAGGCGTATAATTTTTTAGGGTTAGAAATACACTTACATATAGGATTACGATTAGGTTAGGGTTAAGATTAGGATTGTGGTTATAATTAGGATTTAGGGTTAAGATTATGGTTTAAGTTATGGGTAAGGTTAGAATTAGGATTATGGTTTAGGAATAATGTTACAATTAGAATTAGGGTGTAGCATTAGGATTAAGATTATGTTGTAGGTTAGGGTTATGATTAAGATTAGGCTTAGGGTAAGTGTTTACATCCTGATTAGTATTAGGGTTAGGGTTAGGGTTTGTATAAGGGTTAATATTTAAGGTTAGAGTTAGGATTAGAGATTAGCATCTAGGATTAGGGTTTAGCATTTATGATCAAGATTAGGACTAAGATTTAATATTTAGGATTTTAGGTAGGGATAGAGTTTAGGGTTCATTTTAGGGTTAGGGTTAGGATTCAGGTTTAAATCATTGTTAGGCATGGGGTAGGGTTAGGGTTAGGATTAGGATTAGGTTTAGCATTATGATTGGGATTATAGTTAGGGTTAGGGTTTATATCATGGTTAGAATTAGGGTTAGGGTTAGGGGTATTATTAGGGTGAGGGTTAGAATTATGCTTAAAGTTAGGACTAAGGTTAGGGTTTTGAATGCACTTTGGTCAGGGTTTATATTATGATTTTTCAAGGGTCCATATTAAGGTTTGGTTAGGATGAATATTACGGTTAGGGTTAAGACTAGTTATAGTTCGTGTTAAATTATGGTTAGTGTTCAAATAGGGATAGAGTTGTAGTTCAATTTTTGTTATGGTTGAAGCTCAATTAAGGTTAGAGTTAAGGTTAGGTTAGGGTTGGGGTTCAATTAGAGGGAAATATTTCAATTATAAATAGGGTTGGAGTTAGTTATAGTTAAGGTTTCATTACAATAAGCGTTTGATTATTGTTAAGGTTATTTATACTAAGGGTTAGGATTAAAGTTTAATTAGGGCTAGAATAAGAGTTATGATTTAATTATATTAAGGTTGGTGTTGGGATATATATATCTTGAATTTGATAATATCATATAGGATTAGGGTTATGGTTCATATGTATGTGTGTTTGTGCTTGCGTATCTTAAACTCAATTTAATTTTGGGTTAGGGTCATCTTTAGGGTTCAGTTAGGTTCAAAATTAGGATTGTGGTTCAATTTGATTTAGCATAATGGTTAGGATTAGGTTTAGGGTTTAATTTATTAAGTGACCCTTTTTTTAATATTATATTGGATTATATTTTGGAAGCTTGTGAAAGCCCAATTACACGGGCTCATTGTATGCGAGCAGATTTTGGAAAGCCAAATAATCTAATCATTGCCAATCTAGTCAAAACATCATTGATTAGCTAAAAAGACATGACTCAAAAAAAGTCAATGAAAGAATCATCAAAAATTTCAAGTGTATCGTAATGTATCAAGATTTTCAAAAAGAATTCCAAACATTATGATTATTTAGGGTGTTGTCAATTTTTAATCCTGATAAAATAAGTCAATGAAACTCAAGGATCATGTTGTAGGATCAAACTGTTTAGGGTTGAACAATGATATCCATCAAAGGCTCCAAAAATATCTCTCCTCTGAATCTGAAAATCTACTTCTGTCATGTGACCAAGATTGTGCACTTTTGAATCCGTTTAGTACCAAAAATCCATGATGCTTGCCCCCAAGTGATAAATGTGATAAATGTGAAACTTAGGGCAAATGAGACCTAGAATGCAATAATGCAGCTGAAAGACTTTATTATGACTTATGCGCAAATGACGGATGCAATGAGGATAAGGACAAATGAGATGGTAAAAGGCAATATGTACAAATGCAACTAGGAAAGACCTAAGGGACAAAAGTCGCCTGTTTCCAGGTTTTCACCTTTTTGGGATTATTGCTTTCTTTTTTTTTCTCTTTTTTTCTTTTTTTGCTACCAAGGCGCCTATTGCTAGGTTTTCACCAAGGCACTTTTCTCTTTTTCATTTTTTTTAAAAAAATTTCTTTTTATTTTTTCTTTTTTTTATCATCAAGGCGCATATTTGCTAGGTTTTCACCAAGAGAACATTTTTTTGATTTTCAATGTTTTTGATTTCTTCATGCTCAATTTTCTCCTTTTTTTGATTTTTCTGCTTTTCCAATGTTTTTGGCTTTTTGATTTTTTTTGTATTTTGATTTTTTCTCCCTTTTTTTGGATTTTTGCTTTTTCTCATGTACAAAGAAGAAGCTAATCATCTGATTCTCTCATCTGATACTCTTTTCTCTGATATTCTCTTATTTGATCATGTATGAAACCTCTTTAAATGGATGCTATTAATGGGTTCTTACAACTCATCCCCTTCACAATCAACTAGTTTGTATGTTCCCATTCCAAAAGAAGAAACAATTACAAAAGGACCAAGCCAATTTGCTTCCCATTTTCCTTTCTTTTCCCTATCTGCCTGATTTTTAGGGTTTTCTCTTAACACTAAGTCTCCCACTTGAAAGGATCTTGGTTTGATATGTTTGTTGTAGTTTCTTGAAATTTGATTCTGATACACTTTCAAATGATCATATGCTTGTGTTTGATGTTCCTCCAACAATTCTAATTGTTGAAGTCGGGCAACCCTATAATCATCATCTGTGATTAATCCATGTAGTGACACTCTTAAGGATGGTATTTCAACTTCTAAGGGTAGAAGAACTTCAGCCCCATAAACCAAGGAAAATGGTGTAGCTCCTGTTGGTGTATAGATGGTAGTTCTATAGGCCCACAATGTCAGGTTAATATGAATATGCCAATCTCTTCCTAACTTATCAACCAATCTCTTCAATATTTTGAGAATATTTTTGTTTGTAGCTTCGGCTTGTCCATTACCTTGAGGATAGTAAATGGAGGAAGAATGGTGAATAACATGGAATGTTTCACAAAGTTCATCCACATCTTTGTTCTTGAATTGTTTTCCATTGTCCGTAATGATGGCATGAGGAATACCATATCGACAAATAATGTGGTTAAGGATAAACATGGAAATCTTCTTCCCTGTGGCAGTTGTCAAAGGATCGGCCTCTACCCACTTAGTGAAATATTCTATCGCTGTGAGGATATACTTATGTCCATTAGAAGATGGTGGGTAAATCATGCCAATTAAGTCAAAACCCCATTGATAAAATGACCATGGTGTAACAAAAGGATGTAATTCTTGCGCAGGTGCATGGATCATGTTGCCGTGATATTGGCATTTAGCACAAACTTTCACAAATTGACTCTCTAAGGTTTTCCAAAAATACCCCATGCGAAGGATTTTCTTTAATAAATTTAATCCACTAGAATGTGACCCACAAATCCCCTCGTGGACATCTCTTAAATGTAACCTAGATGAACCTCTTCCTCTAGACATATAAGGAGCATTCCGTCAAGACCCTTACGATACAATGTGTCAGATAGGATGGTATAACGAGCCGATTGTCTTATGAAATGTCATTTTTGGGCTTAGGTTTGGTCCAAAGGTAAGGTTTGGCTTTTAAGGTAAGTATAAATTGGTCCATACCAAGGTGAGTCATGTCCATTAAGAAGGACAATAATTTGGGTATCGGGTAATTCAATTGCCGGTTTTGCCAACTCTTTCACCAAGAATTCGTACCTCGCATTCTGATCAGGCATTTGGAGTAATGAAGCTAAAGTAGCCATTGCATCGACTGCTCTATTTTTGTCTCTTGGAATTTGCTCAAAGGTAATCAAAGAAAAATATATCTTCCAATCATCCACCATCCTTTTATATGGCATCAATCTTTCATCTTTGGTATTGTATTCATCATTGACTTGGTTGATGACTAATTGAGAGTCTCCATAAACTTGTAATTCCATGACATTCCATTCCAAAGCCATTTTAAGACCTATTACCAAATCTTCATATTCAATAATATTATTTGTGCAAGGGAACAATAGTTTGTAAGATTTTGGAATTGTGCAACCTTGAGGTGTTATCAATAAAATGCCTGCCCCTGAACCACTTTGAGTATAGGATCCATCGAAATATAGAGTCCATGTCTTTGCTTCCACATTAACAATCTCCGAATCAGGAAATTCCACTTTAATTGGATGTGTAGACTCTAAAGGATGCTCGACCAAATGATCAACAATGACTTGTCCCTTGATTGCTTTCCTATCCATGTACTCAATGTCAAACTCACTAAGTACCATTACCGACTTTGCGATTCTTCCTGTTAGGGCTGTTTTACTAAGTAGATATTTCAAAGGATCAATCTTGGCAATTAACTTCACTTTATGCATCAACATGTAATGTCTTTTCTTTTGAGAGGCAAACACCATAGCTAGGCAAGCCCTTTCCATGAAGCTATAGTTCAATTCATACTTTATCAAAGTTCTACTCAAGTAGTAAATGGCTCTTTCATTTCCTTCATTGTCTTCTTGTGCCAATAGAACCCCTAATAATTTCTTTGTTGCTGATATGTAAAGTAACAAAGGTTTGAATTTAATAGGTGACATTAAAATGGGTGGATTCATGGTGCAGGGCACCTCCCTATATCTTGTTTTGGGTTGTTGTAGGTGTTTAGGTGTGTGTTAGAATAATATCCAAGGGGTTGGATACAATGTTAGTTTACTTCATGTTTGTAGGGCCTTAGTGCCCATTGAGTGTTTTAGGACACTTTGGCTTCAATTTGAGAAATGTTGCTATTTTGGGGTAATATGAGTTAGAGGTATGTTTAAGACCCTACTCATCCTATTTGGGGTCTTAGAGGTCAACATCCATCATTGAGTTGACTACCAAGGTCAAATTTCTCAAAATGACAAAATGTTGCTAGCAACTTTTGCAAGATTTGACAAAATTTAGTTAAAACTGATGTAACTACCCCATGCTCGGTATATGAGCATGGTTTCAATGCTTTGAAGAGGTTAATGATATTTTGGAGTGAAACACTTAATGTTGACACCTTTGTACAGATGTTTGTATCCTCTTTTGTGTATTCTGCACTGTGTCTTTGCTTCTGTACGACTATGTACAGATTGGCAAAGGTGATTGGGCTCCATGATAGTTTAGTGTTTGCTTTCAGATTTCTTATGCATTAGGTAGTTTGTTTTGAAGTCCAGTAGAATTTAAGTTACACATTTTTGAAGGTCACTGGTCTGACAGAGACAAAAATAGTGCTACCTAGTTAGAAATGGCTCTAACCTAAAATTCCTCAGTTGGATTTGTCTAAAACCATGGGGATATTAGGGTTAGGGTCTGTAGATAGGTTTGTAGTTTACTTTTTGGTTGTTTCATTTGATTTCATAGGCCAAAGGTGAAGCCCTGTGGCTGATTGGTGAAACCAGGTGAGCCAGGACAGGGAGAAGAAAGACTTTGTGCGAGCACCCAAGACCTCTTGGGAAAGACTTAGTGACATTTCTAGATGCACTAGATAGTCTCCTAAAAGGATTAAATGGTGGTTGGAGGTGAATCAGAGATTGGAGACAAGATTAGCAATTGTTCATGCTCACTGGTCCAGAGGCCTAATTGATAGGCTATAATCTAGGGCCTGCAAGAAAATAGGGTTTTGGGTGCCATCAAAGGTCAGGGTTTTGGATTCTGACAGGGTTGAATAATTGCAGGCTTATACATTTGTTATTAAGCATAAGAAGGGGGTTAGAAACAAGGTTGCAGATGCTCTTAGTAGAAGAGTACTCACAATCCAAGAGATACAACTACAAAGTGTATGATTGGATGATTTGAAAGACCTCTACAAGGAAGACAAAGATTTCAAAAAAGCCTATGAAGCTTGTGTGAAGTTTCAACAGGGGTTCAAGGTGGATTTCAGTGAGTTTGTGTTGTAGGAAGGCCTATTGTTCAAAGGTCATCTTATGTGTATACGTCAGTGCTTAATGAGGGAAAACATTGTGAAGGAGAAACACCAAGGAAGCTTGGGAGGCCACTTTGGAGTGGATAAAACATTGGAGCAGGTGCATAGACATTACTATTGGCCTAAGATGCAGTGAGATGTGAGGATATTTGTAGAACAATGTCAGATTTGTGAGAGGGAAAAAGGAAAAAGCAGCAATAGTGGGTTGTATCAACCATTATCTATACCCCAAAGGCCTTGGGAGTGCCTTAGTATGGATTTTTTTTTGGGTTTATTAAAGACACCTAGGAGACATGACAATGTGTTTGTGGTGGTGGACCATTTGAGAAAGATGGCACACTTCATTCCATGCAAGCAGACCAATGATGCCTCTCAAATTGCAGGGCTATTCTTTAGGGATATTGTAAGAATCCGTGGTTTGCCTTTAAATATTGTCAGTGACAGGGATACAAAGTTTGTGGGTCACTTCTAGAGACCTCTTTGGAAGATGCTTGGAACTAATTTTTATTTCTCCTTAGCCTACCATCCACAATCAGATGGGAAAACAGAAGTAGTGAATAGGTCACTTGGGAATTTGCTGAGGTGTTTGACCAAACAACATGGACAATCTTGGTATCATATCATAGGGCAGGCAAAATTTGCATACAATGACTCCATTAATAGGAGTACAAGTAAGAGCCCCTTTGAGATAGTTTATGGGGTCAATCCTAGAGGGATTT
The DNA here is from genome assembly GCA_018584345.1 of Thuja plicata. Classification (NCBI taxonomy): domain Eukaryota; kingdom Viridiplantae; phylum Streptophyta; class Pinopsida; order Cupressales; family Cupressaceae; genus Thuja; species Thuja plicata. The sequence continues at coordinate 496,961 of MU227442.1, read as the reverse complement.
TAGAGCTAAGGGATCTTAGTTTCAGGGACAAGAGGAGTGCACAAGGAGAGTCATTTGCAGAGCAGATGAAGGAGCTGCATGATCAAGTCAATAAGACTTTACAAAAACAAGTGAAGTACAAAACGAAAGCTAATAAGACCAAGGGGGAATTTCAATTCAAGGTTGGGGATCCAGTACTTGCCTACCTCAGAAAGGAGAGGCTACCCAAAGGCCAACCAACCAAGCTACTCATGAAGAAGATTGGACACTGAATATTTTGCATAAATATGGAAAGAATGCCTATGAAGTGGAATTGCCTCCTGATTTGGGGATTTCACCATTTTCAATGTTTGTGACCTATATCCCTACAGGGGATCACCTCTAGACACAGGTCAGTCTATACTTGCAGATTTGGAGGAAGATGATTGGGTGAAGGATTTGCCTACCCCAAAGCCATTGCAATTGGAAAGTGTCTTGGACTCTAAGGTGATAAAGAAGACAAGGAAGGGTAACTACAAGGAGTATCCCATCAAGTGGAAGGGGCTACCTAAAGCTGAGGCTACTTGGATCACAGAGCTGGACATTATAAAACATGGGGTCACCATTGAAGACCTCCTAACTCAAGGGACTTGAGTTATTTTGTCTAGGGGAGTATGGTGCAGGGCACCTCCCTATATCTTGTTTTGGTGTTTTTTTGAGTGGTTGTAGATGTTTAGGTGTGTGTTAGAATAATATCCAAGGGGTTGGATACAATGTTAGTTTACTTCATGTTTGTAGGGCCTTAGTGCCCATTGAGTGTTTTAGGACACTTTGGCTTCAATTTGTGAAATGTGGATATTTTGGGGTAATATGAGTTAGAGGTATGTTTTAAGACCCTAATCATCCTATTTAGGGTCTTAGAGGTCAACATCCATCATCGAGTTGAATACCAAGGTCAAATTTCTCAAAATGACAAAATGTTGCTAGCAACTTTTGCAAGATTTGACAAAATTTAGTTTAAAATGATGTAACTACCCCATGCTCAGTATATGAGCATGGCTTCAATGCTTTCAAGAGGTTAATGAGATTTTGGAGTGAAACACTTAATTCTGACACCTTTGTACGGATGTTTGTATCCTCTTTTATGTAATATGCACTGTGTCTTTGCTTCTATACGGCTATGTACAAATTGGAAGAGGTGATCAAGCTCCATGATAGTGTAGTGTTTTCTTTCAAATTTCTTATGCATTAGGTAGTTTGTTTTGAAGTTCAATAGAAGTTAAGTTACACATTTTTGAAGGTCACTAGTTTGACAGAGACAGAAACAGTGCTACCTAGTTAGAAATGGCTCTAACCTAAAATTCCTTAGGTGGATTTGTTTGAAACCATGGGGATATTAGGGTTAGGGTCTATAGATAGGTTTATATTTTAATTTTTGGTTGTTTCATTTGATTTCATAGGCCAAAGGTGAAGCCCTATGGCTGACTGAAGAAACCAGGTGAGCCAGGACAGGGAGAAGAAAGACTTTGTGCGAGCACCCAAGACCTTTTGGGAAAGACTTAGTGGCATTTATAGATGAACTAGATAGTCTCCTAAAAGTATTAAATGGTAGTTGGAGGTGAATCATAGATTGGAGAAAAGATTAGCAATTGTTCATGCTCATTGGTCCAGAGGCCTAATTAATAGGCTATAATCTAGGGCCTGCAAGAAAATAGGGTTTTAGGTGCCATCAGAGGTCAAGGTTTTGGATTCTGACAGGGTTGAATGATGTATTGAAGATTTCCAAGTTTTTTTGTGGAGTCATTTGGTGATTTTGGGATCATTAGGCAAAAATCGGTGAAAACAAACCTACTAGGAATTAGGCAATTAGGCCTCCTAGTGAATTGGTAACCAAGTGGATTGGTAAAAGGTATTGGAGTATTGGGATGAGTGTAGAATGACCTAGGATGGGTCAAGAAGGGTGTTAAGAGTCTTGGAGAATGCATGGGAAGATCATAGGTAGAGATTTGGCATACTAGGTGGAGGATTAGTGGAAGAAACTAGGCTTTTTGGGAACTAGTTGGACTAGTTAAGCTTGGTAACTTTGGAGTCTTCTTGAAACCAACTATACCTTGGATGATAATTTGGTAGAGGGGTCTTGGAGATCCTAAATGGAAGAAGATCCAACAAATAAAAACCATCGGATGGTTGGATTAGACAAATTAAACACCTTAAAGTGAAGAAGAGCACTAGTTGCCAAACCCTCTGCATCAATTCACCAAGTATGTTTTTAACAATGTGAAAGCTTTGTCACACTCTTCATCCCATATAAAAATAATGTCTTTATGTAGCAACCTTGTGAATGAATGGAATTTTTCCTCCAATTGGGAGATGAAACTGCTTATAGATTGAAGTCTTCCTTGAAGAGACCTCATTCGGATAATATTCTTAGGAATTTCCATTTCCATTATTGCTTGTACTTTCTTGGGATATACTTCAATGCCTTTTGTAGAAACAATGTAACCTAGGAGTTTGTCGGATTGTACCTCAAAAGCACACTTCTTTGGATTGAGTCTCACTTTGAATTGTTCTAGCCTTGTGAAAATCTTGTCTAATATTTGTAAGTGATCCTTTCTTTCATGTGATTTCTCTAGAATATCATTCACATAGTCTTCTAAAAAGGTATGCATCATATCGTGGAATATGGTAGTCATTGCTCTTTGGTAAGTGGCTCTGACATTTTTGAGACCGAAGGGCATCATATTCCAACCAAAGGTTCCCCATGGGCATGTAAAAGCTATCTTCTCCTAGTCTTCGGGTGCAATTCAGATTTGATTATATCTACTAAATCCATCCATCAAGGAAAGCATAGAATGACCCGCTATTAAGTCCACTATCGTATCAATGCTAGGTAGTGGAAAATCATCTTTTGGGCAAGCAAGATTGAGATCTCTAAAATTGGTACAAACTCTAATAGATTTGTCATGTTTTGTGACCAGTACAATGTTGGATATCCATTCTGCATATGCAATTACTCTTATGAATCGAACCTTGAGGAGCTTTTCCAATTATGCTTTTACTAAAAGTGCCACATGAGGGTGCATCTTTCTCAATTTTTTCTTGATGGTCTTCACACCGGGTTTCACATTTAAATGATGCATTATGAAGCTTGGATCTAACCCTGTCATGTCGGCATAAGACCCCAAAAATTTAATTTGCTTTTCTTGAAAGAATTCAATGAACTCCTTCCTTTCTGATGGACTCAAAGATGTTGCTAGATGAACAAACTTAGGTCCAACCTCTCTTCCTTAGGTGCCACAATTGGGTTTTCACCTTTGGAAACAACCGATATTTTGACTTTTTTAGGTTCTAGCACTGCCACATGGTGGTTTTCACCACTAGACCTTCTCATTTTTTTATATTTTTTTCTTTTATTTTGTGGATTGAGAGGTTGGACCCCTCCCTCTATCATCATGTCCAAATTTTATTCATTGGTGGAAGAAGATGGCTCAACCACTTTTAGGTTTTGGGCCACTGCAAGGTCATTGGGAAAGTATAATAGGTCATTTGGTTTGGATAAATCCCAATCAATGAGTTCGGGGTGCATTAAGGATAAGAATTCATTTGGAAAATTGTCATTCAAAGGATTTAAGGACATGACCTCATTTAAAGGTTCATACATTGTATAGCTTAGGTCTATGACATCGGCTTCCTCAAGATGTTCCATGAAAGTTGGATCAAAGCCTCCTTCACTAGAGTCCTCGCTGATTTCCATGGGAAATAATGCATGTGGATTGAATACAACATTTGAATCACCCCCCCCCATGAAGGTACCCAAGGTTCACCTACCCATGTACTAGTCCTAAATGCTTTCCCTATGTTGAATTATTGAGTTTCACTTGACACCTCTATATAACTGGAGCCTTGATGTTCATTTTCTTGACTTGTAACATTGGGAAGAGTTGCATATGTGTGAATAAAATCAACTTCTATGTCATGAAAAGACTCTTCAAAAAAGGAATCCCACTCATACTCCCTAGAATCATCTTCACTTTCAGAACCAACCATGTGCACACATTCATGGGAATCATGCATTGGACTTGAAATTTCTCCTTTATATTGAAAACCTATTCCGGCTTTCTCTTCTTTTTCTCTCCAAGCTGGTTCAATGGGTTGTAATAATCCTCTATTTTTAACTCATAAGGGTCCTCTTCCCTTATATCCCATTTTTTTCATGAGTTGATATCCTTTCCCATATTGATCAGTTTGAATGTTGATGTGTTGCACCCTTTCCATAGAATGATTTGAAGTGTCCTCCTCCTTGTAGAGCCGTTGTAGTACTTCATTATCCTCCTTCTCTAAGGCAGATTTATCACTTTCTCTTACAAAATGGGCATTTTATTTATGAGGGGGATGAACACTTGATGGCTTCCCATGTTTCCTAGGAGAGGTTGGTAAATCAAATAGGGAAACATAATATTCCCCCACTTCCTTGGAGTTGATTTTACATTGTTTTTCAAAGGTGTGCATTAATTCACTCATCTTTTGATAGTGATCCTTATTAGCTTGTTCTCTTTCTTCCTTATCAAGTTTCAAAGTTTCCATCCTCAATGTTGAAGTCTTAACTGAATTATCATGTGAATTTTGACCCTCATAACTCATCTATTCTTTTCCCTTCATTGTTGTAGTTGAGATAGTTTGATTAGGGTTTGAGATGGAAGTAGCTTTTGATGTCAACTTCAAACTTTACTTGTTGGGTTCTTCAATAACATCATTAGGAATGACTCCTTCCCTATTGTGAGGAATAAATATTTCATGACTTGGCTTCAATGTGTTGCAATATTGGAAGGGATTTGAATCTCCTCCAATTGTGATCTCCTCACCTCTATGTGGAAATTTGATCCATTGGTGATAAGTAGAAGGTACCGTTTGCATCTAATGAATCCAAGGTCTTCCCATTAGGATATTATAAGTTAACTTCATGTTGAGAACTTGACATATGGTATCTTTTTTGATAGGTGCCACTTGGATAGGCAAAACAATCATGCATTTTGAAGACCTTTCTTCCTCATCATAAGCCTTAGTGGTGATTTCCTTCTTAGGGTCAATAGATGATTCGGATATCCCTAAAGACTTGACAAGGTTTAATGTACAAATATTGAGACTGGCTCCCCCATCAATGACAACTCTCTTAACCCTATGCCTTTGGATTAACACTTTTATATGTAAGGGCAAATTTTGAGGGTGGGCAATAGACATTTAATTTTGTTCAGATAATGAAAGGAAATGAGGAGCTATGAGGTGTCCTACCATATTTTGAAACTTATCCTCTTCCAAGGTTATAGGAACACTGGTTTCCACTCGAGATTTTTCCAATATTTCTTTGTGATTAGGAGATAATTTCAGCAACTCCAAAATAGATATTTGTGCTGGAGTTTTATGCAATTGGTCCACCAAAATATAAGGCCTTATTGAAGAAGATTGTGGTTTAGCCAAAGTAGTTGTTGAAGTAAGACCAAAATTTTTAGGGGCACTTCCTTGTAGGGTAACTTTCGCTGCTTGCCCCCTAGTTACAACATTAGAAGACTATTGAATAGGTTTTCCTTTGATTACCACAACATTGATAGTACTATCATGGCTAGATAGGGCATTAATAGTATTGTCATAGGTATGGGAAAAGTTTATATTGTTGCTGCTTCTCGAATTGTTGCCCTTGTTCCCTCCATTGTTTGAATTGGAAGATTCACCCTTTTCATGTTTGTAAAAAGGAGTCTTAAAGGCCGTGTGATCTTTGTTGTTTTGAGGGCCTTCTACCTTTATCACACCATTGTCAATTAGGTCTTGCACTACGTTTCTCAAACACATGCAATCATTTGTCTAATGTCCTCGATTTCTATGATATTCACAATGACTAGACTCACTCCACCATGTAGACTTGATTTTTGGTTCATATGGTTGAGCTCTAGGTAAGTCAATAAGCTTATTAGCAATAAGGGTTCTTAATTCCTTCTCAAGGGGTTCACCTAAAGGTGTGAATGCTATTTTAGGAGTTGGTGTAAAGAAAGGCTTAGGTTTGTTAGCCCCTTGATTGTTCCCTAAGTTATTATTGTTATTGTTGTTGTTGAAAGGTACCTTGGGTTCTTGGGTCACATTATTAGCTTGATAAAATCCTTTTGTTAGATTGAAAGGGGTGGCCTTAATATTGTTAGCCTCTACAACTCCATCATTCACCAATCCCTTATTGTTATTTCTCATCCAAAACCAGTTATTGTTAGGAGGATTTCTATTTTGGTTGTTATAGGAGGTATTGTTGTTGTTGTTCTTATAAATCTTTAATTCTCCACTTTTAACCAATACCTCTTCCATGGTAACCCCATTCTCAATTAGGTCTTTGAAAGACCTAGGACATTGTAAGCTTAACTGGTAATTCATCTCATTAGTCAAGCTACTAATAAAGATATCCTTCTTCTCTTTTTCAGGTACACTTCGAGGGTATCTAGCAAATATCACTCTCCATCGTTGTAAGAAAAGTAGGAATCCTTCTCCCTCTCATTTCTTGGTGTTACATAAATTTATCATCGTAACCTCATGTTTGATATTATAGGAATAATGAGTTATGAATTTGGAGGCCAACTCTTCAAAAGTTCAGATGCTGGAGGGTAACTTTGAAAACCACTCCATGGCCATGCCTCCTAAACTTCTAGGAAATAACCTCATGAAGTAAGTTGTGTCATGCATGAACTCTAGGCTCAATGTGCAAAATTCCCTTAAGTGATCTAGAGGATTAGTTTTTCCTTCATACTTGTTGTATTTAGGAAAGATAACATTAGTTAGGAATGGAACCATGATTAATGACTTATCAAACAGAGAAGGACACAAGGCTTCGATAGAAAAGGGTTTAGGAACCCCACTTTGTTTCATCGTGTCCAATTGCATTTGGAAGAGTTTGAATTGTTTATTCATGATATCAATAGGATTAGCCTCAACTTATTTTTGCTTAAGTTGATTGATATCATAGTCATGGGGAAGTATGAGACCCGTTTGTGCTAGGTCTAGGAAGTATTTTTCTTTGTCTTTTTCCAACACTTTTTCCATGAGCTTCATGAAGAAGGGACTTTGCATTGCTTCATTAACCTTTTCATCAGTTTCTTCTTCATCATTAGGGTCAATGTTGCCCCCATTGTTATTATTATTTAACCCTTGGTTTTTAGGGTCAATGTTTACTCTTCCAAGATTGTTGTTGTTTAACCCTTGGTTGTTAGGGTCAATGTTTCCTCCATTTTTATTGTTTTTTGACCCTTGGTTGTTAGGATCACCATTTCCTCCTCCATTGTTGTTAGTGTATTTATTAACATGATTAATTTGGTCGGGGTCCATGTTGCCAAATGGAAAGGACATTGTTGGCTCCGTCTCCTTTATAGGTTCTTGTAAGGGTCTTGAAGAAGTAAAGTTATCACTTGGAAAAGGTCACTCCTACCTGAGATAGGATCCGTCGGGTTGTAGGGTAAACTTGATATAATGAGATCTCCTAAAAGTCAGCATGAACATAAATCAGATAAATATCTTAGGCTTTTATCCCTTCTTAAAATGATCAATCCTTGGATGATTTTGTAAAATGTCCAAAAGTGGCAGATTTTGATCAAGTTGAGTATACACAGAGGTAAAACGTCCAAAAGGGTATCCAAAAATGTAGGTATCTTGTTTTCAAACCCTCGAGAGATATCCACTATATTCCCTTCTTTGTTTCTGGTTGTCACTTCTTGCTGTGTACCCGTCACTTTAAAGTTAGCACGCGGTGACTGGAATTACTGTACGCAGCACTTTGCAATGAGTACGCGGTGTTTGCCTGTTGATAGGCGTTATTGAATTGATTCCAAGTGGCACTTTCCAGTGATTTATGCAGTGTTTGATAGCTGGCAGGCATCATTTCAGGTTGTTACGTGTCACATAATTATTTGTAAGTGTCATTTAAATGCTCATACGCGTCACTTTACCAATCAAAGTTAAATTTTCAAAATTTTCAGGTTTTAAAAGTTTAATGTCTTTTATCAGAGCTGTCAGAGAAGATTCTTGTTCAAAAATGAAATACAAACTCAACACACACATCAAATTTGCATCATAACCCTAAAAAAACACTAAAAGTGTATGTTCTCGGTCATTTTTACAAGTATAGCACAAGAAATTCTTCCAAGCAATCCACCTAGAGTCAAAAAAATGTGGCTTTTAACAATGGCTCTAGAAGGTAGGCTTACTATTTAACCGGGTTTTAATCACACCTCCGTTCTAAGTCATGTCAAGTTCCTTTACCCCCTTGCGGGCTTCCCACACGCACAAAAGTACAATTTTGCACAATCCCGAAGGACTACTCGAGGAAGTGAGGATGACTTGCACACAACTTAGTCACTTTATGATTAAGTTAAAGTGCATTTATTTATAGTGGGTTGGATGATATTGCGGAAAAAGCGATTGTCTCCCACTTTGGGTCGTTCCCTCTCACCGCATTTGTAAAGGAATTCTTGGGAGGCAGACCCTCTAAAGCTTTATTTTAATCTAGCATACATGGAAAGCAGAAAATGAACTTAGTCCAACAAGTTTGAGAATTTGATTCACTCAAAGAGTGAAGAGCATATCCCTATTGTCTTCCTTCGTTCCAAACACTTCAAACACACTTCTTCTTTTTCAACCCCTTGATAAGGAGGTTCTTATAATTGAAATGTTTGGTTAATTCCTTCCCTTTCTTTCTACCAAATTGAACTCACACGTTTGGATTTTTGATCCACTTCGAAAAGTGGAGAGAATATGCCTAATGCTTGTTCAACTTGAAAAATAATAGGGGTTTTCCTATTAAACTAGATTTAAATGAATGCCACAATTTAATCAATGCGAGCTTGATAAGATAAGTACCTTATTTTCGAAGCTTGTAAAGGCTAGGAACATTTTTTTATCAATTTTTGCTTTTTTACTACTCACCTAGTGGCGATCTTTCCCACTCCGGCTCCTCCAACAAGTTAGTCAACACAACCAATAAAGTGAAGAAATATTGAAAATCAATTTGACAACATGCTCCTAAGCTCTTTTTAATCCAAATTTGCAAGAATCAACTTAAGGAACTTAAAAACAAGAAATCAACTTAAAGAGTAGGGAATTTCTTCTTATAAGCAAAAAACACTTTTATATAGTGATCATATAGATGTTCTTCTTCCTTTAAATTTTCTAAAATATTGGAAGCATGAATTTTCTTATCATGTTTAATTTGTGTTCTTACCTCTTTGCTAGGCTTTGTGACTTGGAATTCTGGTTTTTGTACTTTCCTGTGTTTGCTCATCTGCGGGAAAAACACAGACAGAGAGTTAGAAAACAAAATTTAAAGATTTAACAATAAAATATAACAGAAAACAATAAGCGACATTTAGCAGCTAATATGCGACATTTATCTGTTAACAAGCATTATTTAAAACATTCAAAGCAAAAATGAAACTTTAATAGGCAACATTTAAAAATGCACAGGCGGTAAAGTAAACTTTGCAGGCGTCACATAATGTTTAAATTGTGACACAAAATAGATCACACACAGTCATTGATTGTTAACATGCAACACTTTGCAGCTTGCAGGCGATGCTTTACTGGCTTATGCGTCACACTTTGTCTCATACGCGACACAGAAATAAGACATAAATAGAGTGAAAACTGCACGTGTCATTTAACTTCTCACAAGCATCATCAAATTGCTCATATGCGTCATTTCACCTGTTTTGTGCAAATAGACACAAAATGAAGGCAAAAACCACAACAATTTGATAAAATGATAGAAAATGAGGCCTAAAGCCCCACGGTGGGCACCATTTGTGTGTGAGTTAATACACCTTCATGAAATTAGGACAATTAAGCACAATTCTATGGAAAGAAATAAACAATTTAATCTAAAGAAATGCATTTAACATCCATATCATTCCATGGTTCTCTAACTGGGCTTTGCAAGTAGAGATCTCAGCCTTAATCTCCACTAGTGACCATCCTAGAATGAGAAAATATGATAAAAATGCTTGATCTAGCTCTTAATTCTCTCAATTTGTTTCAAAGATGAACTCAAATGCTCATGATGTGCTCTCAAATCTCACAATTTGCTCTCAAATATTCAAGATAATGCTCAATTTCTACCAAATTGCCTATAGTAATGATGTTATCCATTCGAATTCTCTAGGATGTTATTATGCTTGGAAATGGCCTATATTTATAGTAAAATCCCAAGGGTAGGGGGTAGAGTGAATTGACCATGTGTTAATCCTTGGTTGAGTTTGATCTCTCAAATGGTTTCAAATAAGGGTTTTTTTGGTGAGTTTATTAATAATGATCTCTCAAATAAGGGGATTAATTTAAATGTTGTCCTCAAAGGGTGGGACAAAATGAGTGGATGAGATTTAAAAGGCTAAATGAGAGGTTGAGATGCAAAATTGGAGTGATCCATGTGCAAGTGTGTTCTCAATTCTCATTAGCTCTTTTATTTGTGTTGAAAAGATATTAGGATTTTATTAATTCAATCATTTAATTAATTTAGCCATGTAAGGAATAGGTTCAATTTGGTTTTTGATTTAAACTATACAATTAATTGATTAAAATCAATTGCATAATTTGATTGATCCTTTTAGGCTTGAATTTAATTATTTGATTTCATGATTAATTAATCCCTTGATTTAATCCACTTTGATTGATAAATGTCCATTTAATTGATTTTGATCCATTTTGAAGCATTTGAAGCATATTGATGAGATTTTGTTGATATTTTGCAGATTTTGATGATACTAAGACACCTGGTCAATTTTGGGTGTCTACAAATGCCCCTCTTTGAATTGATGTGCAAAGCGCATTGATTCAAAGTAAATTGCATGTCCCGATCACTAATTTGATACTTATTGATTGATTGATAACCTACTCTAATTTGAAAACCTGATAAGATAACTGATAACCTGATTGGTTTGATGCACTGATTTGATTTGATGATAAAAACCTGATTCACAACTCTGATTTGAAACTTTGATTAAAACCCTGATCCACAACTTGGATTTGAAACTCTGATTTGATTTGATGTAAAATGGCCTACAGATAAAAAGTTTGAATTTTTAATGCCCCAAATTTGATAGCCTGATTTGATGATCTGATGATATATGCCCCCTTAGAAATGAAAAAATTTGATGTCCCGATGCAATATGACGTGATTGATGAGAAAGTATATCTAAATGATTTCATTTATGAAAACATAAAGAAAAATGATGATAAGATCACAAGATGCCCCAGTGTGCAAAAAATGCAGATTTAAGTCCCGAGGGGTAAAAATCTCTCCAAAATTAGGTCAAAATAGCTTAAATAGGGTGAAAAACCCAAATTTACTATTCATTTTCTCTTTTTACTATAGAGATTTTGCTTTGGTTTTTCTATGATTGAGAGCAATGGTGGTCCCTATCCGAGAGCATCGATTCAAGAGGGCATGGCGGTATCAGAGACCGCTTGTCTATGGACCTCCGGTGAGTTATTTGAACCTTCCTGGTGGATTTATTACTCATTTTTAATAGCATTTAATGTCATTTTTTACGCTTTTTAGAGTAGATTTAGCAAAATGCAGCGTAGGAAATTTTAAATGACGCATAGGAAAGGGAAATGCCGCATCTGCGTAGTTAAATGACGCGTATGAGGTGTTAAAAACCGTGTAGCAATTAGGTCAAAATGCACACCCCATGTTTGGAATGATGCGTAGGAAACCCATTTGCAAATTTAAGGTTTTAGTGACGCGTATCATAGTTTGAATGACGCATAAACTTTGCAAATGTCGCATATGCTGTAAAGCAATGCTTCTGAAATTTTAAATGATGTGTATGATTTTTTCAATGATGCTTCCGCATAGTGAAATGACGTGTAGCATGATATGTGAGGAAAACCTGATTTAGAATAGAACAAGTTGTCATCGATTGATCGTCTGGATGACCAGATTGATTGCCAAGCTAAAAAGATGTGATTTCATGATGTTACTTAGTGTTTAGGATATTAGAATGCTCATACCAGTGAATTTTTGATGTGTCAATCAAATTGATTAAAAGATATTACAAATTGATCCCTTCTCAAGATCTAGAGGTCAAGAACAATAGGTTGATGTGCTCGAAAAGAGCAAAGATAGATTTAATATGTTTGATTGACTTAGAATGATCCACCAATAGAAAGATACTAATATAATTCACTTCATTTTCAAAATGTAGGCATATTACCGTAATTTGTATGTATGAAATGTAGCGGCTTGGGTCTTTGATCTGGTGTATGAGTTGACCCCTCCAGAGAGACGTACGATCGAGACATGTGGGCTCAGATTCCTTCTAGATCTTCCTCAGTTTCAGATGAACTGAGGTTTATTGACAGCTATGGTAGAGCATTAGCACTCTGACCATAACACATTCCATCTACCCCTCGGTGAGATGACCATCACGCCAGAGGATTTATACAGGTTACTGAGGATCGTAACCTGTGGAGAGTGGGTTTGCTACAATTAGGTCTATGATGGCAACGCATGTAGACAGGTGTTTAGAGATGCTACGATTGGTGATGATAACATTACATGGGCGCAGTTTGCTTCATTTCCTACTTTGCCAGCTTTGCTAGGAGCCATGATTGGAGGACTTCTCTTACCGGATAAGAGAGGTCATGGTTTTTCAATTAGATGGGGCCGCATTCTAGAGGACTTGATTTCTCATTCTCAGAGATTAGACTGGGGATCATATGTGCTAGTACAGTTGTATTATGATTTACACGAGGTTGTATACAAGCACAGTCTGGCTATTTCTACAGGTGCAGTATTGTTACAGCTATGGACCTAGGAGCATATCTTGATTACTAGACCCATATCAGCACGAGTGTGAGCTCAAGGATATCCTTACGCTTTTCTATATGATGGCATGATTGTCCAGCATTGTCTGGGCAAGGTTGAGTTCTAGCGTCGGACTATTGACGATATTGATCAGGTCATATGGAGACCATACTTGGGCTGTGAGGGATGGAGAGAGGATGATGATGAGATTCCATATATGTTTTCCCCTCGGTGGATGAGTGGTTGATCACCACTATGTATAAAGAGATCCTGTTTGGGAGAGTTCTCCTTCAGTTTGGCTAGGTGCGGGATATGCCATAGGGTATGGCATTGTATGCGAGAGTACAGGCAGAGCAATCCATGTGTGGAGCTCAGGTTGATTATCAATTTTCATGTGCAGCGATTGAGCGGCTAGGCCATGTTAGATGGGATATGATGGATCATGTAGCCGATGCAGGTATGTCTGCTGAGTATCGAGAGTGGTTTTCTCGGCATAGATTCACGGATCTGGCGGAGCCTATTCCTGATATTGATGAGTTGTATGCTGATGATGGAGATGAAGATGATGGTGGTGATGGTGATAGGAGACCCCAGAGGCAGAGAGTACCTAGGGCTCCTCGAGTACAGCGAGCTGCAGGACCTCGGATGCGGGGTGGACATGTGAGAGCTCGAGGTGGTGGGTTCGGTCAGCCTAGACAGAGATAGGTACAAGTTCCAATGCAGAGAGAGGTGTAGGCCATTCTAGCTGTAGGTTGGGAAGAATAGAGACGTAGACAAGTACAAGTAGCAAGGAAGGTTCCTTTACAGGGTCAAGATTAGCAGAGACCAACATCTCCATAGAGATAGGGATAGGTACCCCTCAGGTGGATCCACAGGTTAGTGCAGCACAGGTTTAGGGTGCCCCTCAAATACAGGTGATACCATAGGTTCCTTTGGCACCATAGGCACCTCAGGAACCTTAGGCACCTCAGGTTCCTCCTATTGTTGATAGCTTAGTACAAGATGTGCGAGGATTACAGGTAGGGATGACTACAGTTACTGGCCGGTTAGATCAGGTTACTACGATGTTACAATAGTTCTTGGCTACCCTAGCCTAGTTACCTATGAGTGCTAGCATGAGTTAGGAAACACCTTCCACACAGGATAGAGCAGGTGATAGGGATCCCGATGGCTTGAGAGATGGATCAGGTGCCACAACTGGGTCTTGAGATATGAGCTTGATATACGTATATTGTATTGATGCATCATATGGAGTTTTGATCAGGACTTGATGTATAGATCACTTTTTCGATGTATCTTTGATATACTATTTTGTTATAGACATTTGGATGATGGAAATTTATTTATGATTCTCTTTGATTGATTTCCCTTTGATGTTCATGTGAGATTTCTTTATATGCATATCTATATGATGTCTATGATGTACTTACTTTTTATTTATGCTATGGATGCAATGTCTTAGAATATGACATAGATATATGGATGCAAATGATGATTATGCAACTACTTCTATATGATTTTGATTATAAATTTTATGTATGGTTTATGCAATGCAATGTTATGGATGCAATACTTAGTACAATGGTAAAAGGAATGCCACTATCTTTTTGAATTTTGATGTATACAACTTAGTTTATGAAATGCATTTCTAAAAGATGAAGGATAAATGAATAATGATTAATGTATCTTTTCTTTTGTTTTCACTCAAGATATGTAAAAATTATGATTAATGATTAATGCTATGAATGGAAAAGATAATATCACATAATTGATTTGAAACCATTGATATTTTGATGTAACCCCCTAAAATGATGAACCCCCTTGTACTTGGAAAAATTACTCTAAATAATGTAATTAATCTAACATGAATATGCAATGCAATGAAACTAAAGGTCACTAGCTTTTTGCAAAATAACTGCAAAATAGATATATTTTCATCATTGCGCATTGTGGAACTCGGAGTTGATACAATCCTTACTAGTGCCACTGTGACCATAAGACTATGAATATAGCTTTCATCTCATTTGGTAACCTCCTTTAGGAACCTGGTACAACCACTAGTACATTTGAGGTCAAATTCTGACGGCCATTTGTCAGATTTCCAGTGCTCATTTGTCGCTATTTCGACACATGAGTCCGTCGACATTTTTGCGTAGGAAATTGTGACAGAAGACACATCTGTCGGTTTACCGACACCACATCACGTCGAAAACTTACACATGACAACAACTTCGTTATGGAATTTCTTGCGGTTCATCCATTGGCATTCCGACACCATGACCTATCGAAAATATACAATCTCTATCAGAAATAACTGTTGAAAACATATCCTTTCCGACATTATAACTGTTGGCATACCGACAGTTTCCACCTAATTCTGACAGATATACTTGTCAGATATATAGCATTACTGTCAAAGTTTCTGTCAAAAAAATTCTATTTGTGACACTTTAACTGTCGGAATAGCGATAGTTGTGCAACATTTCTTTGACAGGTTGCCCTATCGAACGTATAGCATTACTGTCGGAAGAATTGTTGTAAATTATGATTCTCTGACATTTTATCTATCGAAGGTATAGCACTGCTGTCAGAAATTAATTATGAAATGTCAAAAAACTGACAGATATGCACATTAAAGATAAAACAGCTCAAGAGACCATCATAGGTTCTCTCTTTCTTCGGTCTATATTATTGATAGAATGTTTTACCTTTCATTAGCTCATCAAATCTGGGGATTTGAAAGAATTTAATAGAATATTTTCATGACAACATATATTATTTAAGTTGACATTGCACGAATTTATCTACTTCATGCACTTGTAGACTATGAGGACAACGATAAAGAAGCATGGCCATGGTAGGAGATGCTTCTTCATCGCCGTCTTCATAGTATACACGTGCGTGAAGTAGATAAATTCGTGCAACGTCAACTTAAATAATATACGTTGTCATGAAAATATTCTATTAAATTCTTTCAAATCCCCGAATTTGATGAGCTAATGCAATGTAAAACATTTTGTCAATAATATAGACCGAAGAAAGAGACAACCTATGATGGTCTCTTGAGTTATGTTATCTTTAGTCCTAGCTACTATCCTAGCTACCTGTCGATCATCGAGAATAATCACCACCTTGCATTTATGTACACTGCACAAATTGATCCCAGTCTCACAAAAACATTTTACACTTGTATATCTCATCAATACTGGAGGCCTAAAGTAATTTTATACGATCACTAGAACATTTCGTGCATGGATGAGAAACAGTATCCAAAGTTTCTAGATAACCATTTTTGAGAAGAGGAATGAGTGCAGGCCAAA
>MU227442.1:462378-475040 GCA_018584345.1 Thuja plicata | reverse complement strand
GAAAGAAAATGACAGAAAGCAAAGACACCCCCCCACAAAATATGATTCTAACCCCCGTACAGCAAATAAGCAACTACTGAAAGCACAAAGAAAACTAGAGAAGAACCTGAACACCGGATGCAGAGTAGAAGGGAAAACAAAGCCTCTACTTCAACGCTAAAAACAGGAGCTCAAATGGAAAAATCAATGAACAATACCAGTATCATCACGTCCGTCTCGAAAACACCTTTTCGATGATATTTTGTTTTTCAAAAAATGACACCGTATGCTCAAGTTACGGTAAAAAAACCAACTACCCCTCTGAAAGTTAACTCTCTGGAAAAACACAGAGACTATGCTAAAATTGACGGCCATTTGGCCGTCGCAGGCCGTCGGCGGCGCGGCTGTGGTCTGTTGGTTGCGCCACCGGTGGAGGCGGCGGTCTGGCGGAGCGCGGGCGGCGGGTGGGCCGGGCGCGGGCGGCGGCCGGGCGGGGAGGAGGCTGCAGCCGGGCGCGGCGACGCAACGGGGGCGCGCGGGTGGTGCGCTGCCCAGCAGCTGCGCGGTGGTGGCCCGCCGAAAGTGTGTAAAAAAATGCATTTTTTAATTTTTTTTTTGAGGTTTTCCCTCAATTTTTGAGCCGTACGGCCCTCGTAGGCTCAAAATTTTTGCCTGTGCTCACGGAGGCTAAACTAGTCAAACTTTATATGATTTTGACTCTCCCGGGCCTTCTGAACGCAATGGCGGAGTCTATTTCTGCTCAATCTTCTCCATAAGATCATGCCTCCTTCAAAGTGACAGAAAACCTCAGAAAAACTGTGGTTGTCGTCTTCGAAACGAGGCTTCAAAAATCTTCAACCTCGGCAGCGACAGGGTGGCTCTAATACCATGTAGGATTTCACAAATGCAAATCCACAGAACGCCAAGAACACCTGCAAGCAAAATGCCAGAAGCTGAATCGAAACCTGTGAGAGAGAGAGCTAGGGTTTTGAGAATCTCAGCGGAGTGAGAGAAAAATTATATTTCCCAAAAGAATGAATACAATAATTACAAAAAGCGGCTTATAAGGTGAGAAACCCTAAAGCTGGAGAAAGCTAGGTTTGTGCATTTAATAATTAATAAACATATTAATTATTATGCACCTAAATGAAAAGCTTAAGTGAAAAAAGAATAATAGTGACCTTTAATAATTAAACCAGATAGATTTAATTATAAAGGTAAATAAACTATTACTCTAACAATAAATAGCCAAGGTATCCTTTTGTGTAAACAAACAAAGGTTAACCCTCCTTCCTATATGAATTTCCTTGATGGTTCTTTGATGACCATGTCCTTAGACAAATTCACACAAGTTAAAGAATTTCCCTGAAAATAGTCACACAAAAGCCAATAAAACATCATGTCTCCATCATCGCCAATCTAGTCGAAACATCATTGATTAGCTAAAAAGACATGACTTGAAAAAGTCAATGAAAAACTCATCAAAAATTTCAAGTGTATCGCAATGTATCAAGATTTTCAAAAAGAATTCCAAACATTCTGATCATTTAAGGTGTTGTCAATTTTTAATCCTGATAAAATAAATCAATGAAAATCAAGGATCATGTTGTAGGATCAAACTTTTTAGGGTCGAACAATGATATCCATCAAAGGCTCCAAAAATATCTCTCCTTTGAATCTGAAAATCTGCTTTTGTCGTGTGACCAAGATTGTGCACTTTCAAATTTGTTTAGTACCAAAAATCCATGATGCTTTCCCCCAAGTGATCAATGTGAAACTTAGGGCAAATGAGACCTAGAATGCAATAGTGCAGCTGAAATACTTTATTATGACTTATGCACAAATGACGGATGCAATGAGGATATGGACAAACGAGATGGTAAAAGGCAATATGTACAAATGCAACTAGGAAAGACCTAAGAGACAAAAGGCGTCTGTTTCCAGGTTTTCACCTTTTTGGGATTATTTCTTTTTTTCTCTTTTTTGCTTTTTTTGCTACCAAGGCGCCTATTGCTAGGTTTTCACCAAGGCACTTTTCTCTTTTTCAATTTTTTTTTGGGATTTTTTATTTTTCAATTTATTTTATCATCAAGGCGCCTATTTGCTAGGTTTTCACCAAAACATTTTTTTGATTTTCAATGTTTTTGATTTCTTCATGCTCATTTTTCTCCTATTTCTGATTTTTCTGCTTTTCCAATGTTTTTGGCTTTTTGATCGTTCTTATTTTTTTGTATTTTGATCTTTTCTCCCTTTTTTTTGGATTTTTACTTTTTCTCATGTACAAAGAAGATGCTAACTCATCTGATTCTCTCATTTAATACTCTTTTCTCTGATACTCTCTTATCTGATCAGGTATGAAACCTCTTTAAATGGATGCTATTAATGGGTTCTTGCAACTCATCCCCTTAAAAATTAGCTAGTTTGTATGTTCCCCTTCCAAAAGAAGAAACAATTACAAAAGGACCAAGCCAATTTGCTTCCCATTTTCCTTTATTTTCCCTATCTGCTTGATTTTTAGGGTTTTCTCTTAACACTAAGTCTCCCACTTCAAAGGATCTTGGTTTGATATGTTTGTTGTAGTTTCTTGAAATTCGATTATGATACACTTTCAAATGATCATATGCTTGTGTTTGATGTTCCTCCAATAAATCCAATTGTTGAATTCGGGCAACCCTATAATCCTCATCCGTGATTAATCTATGTAGTGACACTCTTAAGGATGGTATTTAAACTTCTAAGAGTAGAACAAATTCAGCCCCATAAACGAAGGAAAATGGTGTAGCTCATATTGGTGTACAGATGCTAGTTCTATAGGCCCACAATGTCGGGTTAATCTGAATATGCCAATCTCTTCCTGACTTATCAATCGATCTCTTCAATATTTTGAGAATGTTTTTGTTTGTATCTTCGGCTTGTCCATTACCTTGATGATAGTAAATGGAGGAAGAATGGTGAATAATATGGAATGTTTCACAAAGTTCATCCACATCTTTGTTCTTGAATTATTTTCCATTGTCCGTAATGATGGCATGAGGAATACCATATCGACAAATAATGTGGTTAAGGATAAACATGGAAATCTGCTTCCCTATGGCAGTTGTCAAAGGAATGACCTCTACCCACTTAGTGAAATATTCTATCGCTGTGAGGATATACTTATGTCCATTAGAAGATGGTGGGTAAATCATGCCAATTAAGTCAAAACCCCATTGATAAAATGGCCATGGTGTAACAAAAGGATGTAATCCTTGCGCATGTGCATGGATCATGTTGCCGTGATATTGGCATTTAGCACAAACTTTCACAAATTGACAAGCATCTTTCTCTAAGGTTTTCCAAAAATACCCGATGCGAAGGATTTTCTTTGCTAAATTTAATCAACTAGAATGTGACCCACAAATCCCCTCGTGGACATCTCTTAAAGCTAACCTAGATTCCTCTTCCTCTAGACATCTAAGGAGCGTTCCGTCAAGACCCTTACAATACAATGTGTCAGATAGGATGGTATAACGAGCTGATTGTCTTATGAAATGTCATTTTTGGGCTTAGGTTTGGTCCAAAGGTAAGGTTTGACTTTTAAGGTAAGTATAAATTGGTCCATACCAAGGTGAGTCATGTCCATTAAGAAGGGAAATAATTTGGGTATCAGGTAAGTCAAATGCTAGTTTTTCTAACTCTTCCACCAAGAATTCGTACCTCGCATTCTGATCAGGCATTTGGAATAATGAAGCTAAAGTAGCCATTGAATCCGCTGTTCTATTTTTGTCTCTTTGAATTTTCTCAAAGGTAATCAAAGAAAAATATTTATTCCAATCATCCACCATCCTTTTATATGGCATCAATTTTTCATCTTTGGTATTGTATTCATCATTGACTTGGTTGATGACTAATTGAGAGTCTCCATAAACTTGTAATTCCGTGACATTCCATTCCAAAGCCATTTTAAGACCTATGACCAAAGCTTCATATTCAACAATATTATTTGTGCAAGGGAATAATAGTTTGTAATATTTTGGAATTGTGCAAGCTTGAGGTGTTATCAATAAAATGCCTGCCCCTGAACCACTTTGAGTATAGGATCCATCGAAATATAGAGTCAATGTCTTTGTTTCCACATTAACAATCTATGAATCAGGAAATTCCACTTTAATTGGATGTGTAGACTATAAAGGATGCTCGGCCAACTCATCAGCAGTGACTTGTCCCTTGATTGCTTTCCTATCCACGTACTCAATGTCAAACTCAGTAAGTACCATTACCCACTTTGCAATTCTTCATGTTAGGGCTATTTTACTAAGTAGATATTTCAAAGGATCAAGCTTTGCAATTAACTTCACTTTATGCATCAACATATAATGTCTTTTATTTTAAGAGGCAAACACCACAGCTAGGCAAGCCCTTTCCATGAAGCTATAGTTCAATTCATACATTATCAAAGTTCTACTCAAGTAGTAAATGGCTCTTTCTTTTCCTTCATAGTCTTCTTGTGACAATAGAACCATTAATGATTTCTCCATTGCTGATATGTAAAGTAACAATGGTTTTCCTTTAATAGGTGACATTAAAATGGGTGGATTCACCAAATATATTTTTAACAATGTGAAATCTTTGTCACACTCTTCATCCCATGTAAAAATAATGTCTTTATGTAGCAACCTTGTGAATGAATGGAATTTTTCTGCCAATTGGGAGATGAACCTCCTTATAGATTGAAGTCTTCCTTAAAGAGACCTCATTTGGCTAATATTATTAGGAATTTCCATGTACATCATTTCTTTTGCTTTCTCGGGCTCTACTTCAATGCCTTTTGTAGAAACAATGTAACCTAGGAGTTTGCCGGATTGTACCTGAAAAGCACACTTCTTTGGATTGAGTCTCACTTTGAATTATTCTAGCCTTGTGAAAATCTTGTCTAATATTGGTAAGTGATGCTTTCTTTCATGTGATTTCTCTAGAATATCATCCACATAGTCTTCTAAAAAGGTATGCATCATATCGTGGAATATGGTAGTCATTGCTCTTTGGTAAGTGGCTCTGACATTTTTGAGACCGAAGGGCATCACATTCCAACAAAAGGTTCCCCATGGGCATGTAAAAGCTATCGTCTCCTGGTCTTCGGGTGCAATTCAGATTTGATTATATCCACTAAATCCATCCATCAGGGAAAGCATAGAGTGACCCGTTGTTAAGTCCACTATTGTATCAATGCTAGGTAGTGGAAAATCATCTTTTGGGCAAGCAAGATTGAGATCTCTAAAATCCATGCAAACTCTAATAGATTTGTCATGTTTTTTGACTAGTACAATGTTGGATATCCATTCTGCATATGCAATTACTCTTATGAATCCAACCTTGAGGAGATTTTCCAATTATTCTTTTACTAAAAGTGCCACATGAGGGTGCATCTTTCTCAATTTTTGATTGACAGGATTCACACCGGGTTTCACATTTAAATGATGCATTATGAAGCTTGGATCTAACCCTGGCATGTCGACATAAGACCACACAAAGTTAATTTGCTTTTATTGAAAGAATTTGATGAACTCCTTCCTTTCTGATGGACTCAAAGATGCTGCTAGATGAACAAACTTAGGATCTTCTTTATTGCCAATGTTAACTTTTTATGTTGGTTCAATAAGGATGGGTGATCTTTCATCTTCATGTTCAGGTAGGGCATCCAACCTCTCTTCCTTAGGTGCCACAATTGGGTTTTCACCTTTGGAAACACCCAATATTTTGACTTTTTTAGGTTCTAGTAGTGCCACATGGTGGTTTTCACCACTAGACCTTTTCATTTTTTAATATTTTTTTCTTTTATTTTGCCGATTGAGAGGTTGGACCCCTGCCTCTATCATCATGTCCAGATTGTATTAATTGGTGAAAGAAGATGGCTCAACCACATTTAGGTATTGGGCCATTGCAAGGTAATTGGGAAAGTATAATAGGTCATTTGGTTCGGATAAATCCCAATCAAAGAGTTTGGGGTGCATTAAGGATAAGAATTCATTTGGCAAATTGTCATTCGAAGGGTTTAAGGACAAGACCTCATTTGAAGGTTCGTACATTGTATCACTTAGGTCTATGACATGGGCTTCCTCAAGATGTTCCATGGAAGTGGGATCAAAGTCTCCTTCAGTAGAGTCCTCGCTGATTTCCATGGGAAAGAATGCATGTGGATTGAATACAACATTTGAATCACCCCCCCACGAAGGTACCCAAGGTTCACCTACGCATTGACTAGTCCTAGATGCTTTCCCTATGTTGGATTCTTGAGGTTCAATTGACACTTGCGTATAATTTGAGCCTTGATGTTCATTTTCTTGACTTGTAACATTGGGAAGAGTTGCATATGTGTGAATAACATCATCTTCTATGTCATGACAAGACTCTTCGGAAAAAGGAATCCCACTCATAATCCCTAGAATCATCTTCACTTTTAGAACCAACCATGTGCACACGTTCATGGGAATCATGCATTGGACTTGAAATTTCTCCTTTATGTTGATAACCTATTCCGGTTTTCTCTTCTTTTGCTCTCCAACATGGTTCAATGGGTTCTAATAATCCTCTATTTCGAACTCCTATGGGTCCTCTTCCCTTATATCCCATTTTTTGCATGATTTGATATCCTTTCCCATATTGATGAGTTTGAATGTTGATGTGTTTCACCCTTTCCATAGAATGATTTGAAGTGTCCCCCTCCTTATAGAGGCTTTGTAGTACTTCATTATCCTCCTTCTCTAAGGAATATTTATCACTTTCGCTTAAAAAATGGGCATTTTATTTATGAGGAGGATGAGCACTTTATGGCTTCTCATGTGTCCTGGGAGAGGTTGGTAAATCAAATAGGGAAACGAAATATTCCCCCACTCCCTTGGAGTTGATTTTAAATTGTTTTTCAAAGGCGTGCATCAATTCACTCATCTTTTGATAGTGATCCTTCTTAGCTTGTTCTCTTTCTTCCTTAGTAGGTTTCGAAGTTTCCATCCTCAATGTTGAAGTCTTAACTAAATTATCATGTGAATTTTGACCCTCATAATGCCCCTTTTCTTTTCCCTTAGTTGTTGTAGTTGATTTAGTTTGATTAGGGTTTGAGATGGAAGTACCATTTGATGTCAACTTCAAACTTTCCTTGTTGGGTTTTTCAATAGAATCATTAGGAATGACTCCTTCCCTATTGTGAGGAATAAATAATTCATGACTTGGCTTCAATGTGTTGCAATATTGGAAGGGATTTGAATCTCCTCCAATTGTGATATCCTCACCTCTATGTGGAAATTTGATGCATTGGTGATAAGTAGAAGGTACCGCTTGCATCTCATGAATCCAAGGTCTTCCCAATAGGATATTATAGGTTAATTTCATGTCGAGAATGTGACATATGGTATCTTTTTTGATAGGTCCCACTTGGATAGGTAAAACAATCATGCCTTTTGAAGACCTTTCTTCCTCATCATAAGCCTTAATGGTGATTTGCTTCTTAGGGTCAATAGATGATTTGGATATCCCTAAAGACTTGACAAGGTTTAATGTACAGATATTGAGACCGGCTCCCCCATCAATGAGAACTTTCTTAACCCTATTCCTTTGGATTAACACTTCTATATGTAAGGGAAAATTTTGAGGGTGGGCAATAAACATGTCATATTTTTTGGAGAACGAAAGGCAATGAGGAGATACGAGGTGTCCAACCATATTTTGAAACTTATCCTCTTCCAAGGTTATAAGAACATTGGTTTCCACTAGGGATTTTTTCAATATTTCTTTGTGATTAGGAGATAATTTCAACAACTCCAAAATAGAGATTTGTGTTGGAGTTTTATGCAATTGGTCCACCAAACTATAAGGCCTTATTGAAGAAGATTGTGGTTTAGCCAAAGTAGTTGTTCAAGTAAGACCAAAAGTTTTAGGGGCACTTCCTTGTAGGGTAAATTTTGTTGCTTTCCCCCTAGTTACAACATTAGAAGACTCTTGAATAGGTTGTCCTTTGATTACCACAACATTGATAGTACTATCATGTCCGGATAGGGTATTAATAGTATTGTCATAGGTATGGGAAAAGTTTATATTGTTCCTGCTTCTCAAATTGTTTCCATTGTTCCCTCAATTGTTTGAATTGGAAGATTCACCATTTTCATGTTTGTAAAAAGGAGTCTTAAAGGCCGTGTGATCTTCGTTGTTTTGAGGGCCTTCTACCTTTATCAAACCATTGTCAATTAGGTCTTACACTATGTGTCTCAAACACATGCAATCATTTGTCTTATGTCCTTGATTTCTATGATATTCACAATGACTAGACTCACTCCACCCTGTAGGCTTGCTTTGTGGTTCATATGGTTGAGCTCTAGGTAAGTCAATAAGATTATTATCAATGAGGGTTCTTAATGCCTTCTCAAGGGGTTCACCCAAAGGTGTGAATGTTCTTTTAGGAGTTGGTGTAAAGAAAGGCTTAGGTTTCTTAGCCCCTTGGTTGTTCCCAAAGTTATTATTGTTATTTTTGTTGTTGAAAGGTATCTTGGGTTCTTGGGTCACATTATTAGCTTGAGAAAATCCTTTGGTAAGATTGAAAGGGGTGGCCTTCAAATTTGTAGCTTTTAAAACTCCATCATTCACCACTCCCTTATTTTTATTCCTCATCCAAAATTGGTTAAATTGTTAGGAGGATTTCTATTTTGGTTGTTATTGGAGGTATTATTGTTGTTGTTGTTCTTATAAAGCTTTAATTCTCCACTTTTAACCAATAACCGGTAATTTATCTCATTATTCAAGCTATTAATAAAGATATCCACCTTCTCTTTTTCAGGTACACTTCGAGGGTATCTAGAAAATACCACTCTTCATCGTTGTAAGAAAAGTAGGAATCCTTTTCCCTCTCGTTGCTTGGTGTTACATATATTTATCATCATAACCTCATGTTTGATATTATAGGAATAATGAGTTACGAATTTGGAGGCCAACTCTTCAAAAGTTTGGATGTCGGAGGGTAACTTCAAAGACCACTCCATGGCCATGCCTCCTAAACTTCTAGGAAATAACCTCATGAGGTAAGTTGTATCATGCATGAACTCTAGGCTCAATGCGCAAAATTCTCTTAAGTGATCTAGAGGATAAGTTGTTCCTTCATACTTGTCGTATTTAGGAAAGATAGCATTAGTTGGGAATGGAACCATGATTAATGACTTATCAAATGGAAAAGGACACAAGGCTTCGATAGAAAAGGGTTTAGGAACCCCACTTTGTTTCATCGTGTCCAATTGAATTTGGAATAGTTTGAATTGTTTATTCATGATATCAATAGGATTAGCCTCAACTTCTTTTTTCTTAAGTTGATTGACATCATAGTCACGGGGAAGTTTGAGACCCGTTTGTGCTAGGTCTAGGAAGTATTTTTCTTTGTCTTTTTCCAACACTTTTTCCATGAGCTTCATGAAGAAGGGACTTTGCATTGCTTCATTAACCTTTTCATCAATTGCTTCTTTTTCATTAGGGTCAATGTTGCCCCCATTGTTATTATTATTTAACCCATGGTTGTTAGGGTTAATGTTTACTCCTCCAAGATTGTTGTTGTTTAACCCTTTGTTGTTAGGGTTAATGTTTCCTCCTCCATTATTATTGTTGTTTGACCCTTGGTTGTTAGGATCACCATTTCCTCCTCCATTGTTGTTAGTGTCTTTATTAACATGATTAATTTGGTTGGGGTCCATGTTTTCAAATGGAAAGGACATTGTTGGCTCCGTCTCCTTTATAGGTTCTTGTAAGGGTCTTGAAGAAGTAAAGTTATCCCTTGGAAAAGGACACTCCTACCTGTGATAGGATCCGTTAGGTTGTAGGGTAGACTTGATATAATGCGATCACGTAAAAGCCAGCATGAACATAAATCAGATAAAGATCTTAGGCTTTTATCCCTTCTTAAAATGATCAATCCTTGGATGATTTTGTAAAATGTCCAAAAGTGGTGGATTCTGATCAAGTTGAGTATACACAGAGGTAAAACGCCCAAAAGGGTATCCAAAAATGCAGGTATCTTGTTTTTAAATCCTCAGGAGATATCCACTATTTGCCCTTCTTTGTTTGTGGGTGTCACTTCTTGTTGTGTACGCGTCACTTTAAAGATAGCACGCGGTGACTGGAATTATTGTATGCGACACTCTGCAGTGAGTACGTGGCGTTTGCCTGTTGATAGGTGTTATTGAATTGATTCCAAGCGACACTTTCCTGTGACTTACGCAATGTTTGATAGCTGACAGGCATCGTTTTAGGTTCTTACACATCACAAAATTGTTTGTAAGCATCATTTAAATGCTCATACACGTCACTTTACCAATCAAAGTTAAATTTTCAAATTTTTCAAGTTTTCTAAGTTTAATGTCTTTGATCAGAGCTGTCAGAGAAGATTCTTGTTCAAAAATGAAATACAAACTCAACACACACATCAAATTTGCATCATAACCCTAAAACAACACTAAAAGTGTATGTTCTCGGTCATTTTTACAAGTATAGCACATGAAATTTTTCCAAGCAATCTACCTAGATTCAAAAAAATGTGGCTTTTAACAATGGCTCTAGAAGGTAGGCTTACTATTTAATTGAGTTTTAATCACACCTCTGTTATAAATCATGTCAAGTTCCTTTACCCCCTTGCGGGATTCCCACACGCATGAAAGTATGATTTTGTGCAATCCCGAAGGACTACTCGAGGAAGTGAGGATGACTTGCACACAATTTAGTCACTTTCTGATTAAGGTAAAGTGCATTTATTTATAGTGGGTTGGATGATATCGCGAAAAAAGTGATTGCCTCCCACTTTGGGTCGTTCCCTCTCACCACCTTCGTAAAGCAATTCTCGGGAGGCAGGCCCTCTAAAGCTTTATTTTAATCTAGCATACATCGAAAGTGGAAAATGAACTTAGTCCAACAAGTTTGGGAATTTAATTCACTCAAAGAGTGAAGAGCATATCCCTATTGTCTTCCTTCGTTCCAAACACTTCAAACACACTTGTTCTTTTTCAACCCCTTGACAAGGAGGTTCTTATAATTGAAATGTTTGGTTAATTCCTTCCCTTTATTTCTACCAAATTGAACTCACACGTTTGGCTTTTTGATCCTCTTCGAAAAGTGGAGAGCATATGTCTAATGCTTGTTCAACTTGGACAATAATAGTTATTTTCCTATTAAACTAGATTTAAATGAATGCCATAATTTAATCAATGCGAGCTTGATAAGATAAGTACCTTATTTTCGAAGCTAGCAAAGGCTAGGCGCATTTTTGATTTATTTTTGCTTTTTTACTCCTCACCTAGTGGCGATCGTTCCCACTCTGGCTCCTCCATCAAGTTAGTCAACACAACCAATAAAGTGAAGAAATCTTGAAAATCAATTTGACAACATGCTCCTAAGTTCTTTTTAATCCAAATTTGCAAGAATCAACTTAAAGAACTTAAAAACAAGAAATCAACTTAAAGAGTAGGGAATTTCTTCTTATAAGAAAAAAACACTTTTATATAGTGATCATATAGATGTTATTCTTCTTTTAAATTTTCTAAAATATTGGAAGCATGTATTTTCTTATCATGTTTAATTTGTGCTTTTACCTCTTTTCTAGGCTTTGTGACTCGAAATTCTGGTTTCTGTACTTTCCTGTGTTTGCTCATCTGTGGGAAAAAAACAAACAGAGAGTTAGAAAATATAATTTAAAGATTTAACAGAAAACACTAAGCGACATTTAGCAGTTAATACGCAACATTTATCTGTTAACAAGCGTTATTTAAAACATTCAAAGCGAAAATGAAACTTTAATAGGCGACATTTAAAAATGCACAGGCGGTAAAGTAAACTTTGCAGGCGTCACAAAATGTTTAAATTGCGACACAGAATAGATCACACGCGTTCGTTGATTGTTAACAGGTGGCACTTTGCAGCTTGCAGGCGATGCTTTACTGGCTTACGCGTCACACTTTGTCTCATACGCGACACATAAAATAAGACAAAAATAGAGTGAAAACTGGACGCGTCATTTAACTTCTCACAAGCGTCATCAAATTGATCATGTGCGTCATTTCACTTGTTTTATGCAAATAGACACAAAATGAAGCCAAAAACCACAAAAAATTGATAAAACAATGGAAAATGAGGCCTAAAGCCCCACGGTGGGCACAATTTATGTATGAGTTAATACACCTTCATGAAATTAGGACAATTAAGCATAATTCTATGGAAATAAATAAAAAATTTAATCTAAAGAAATGCATTTAACATCCATATCATTCCATGGTTCTCTAACTAGGCTTTGCAAGTAGAGTTCTCATCCTTAATCTCCACTAGTGACCATCCTAGAATGAGAAAATATGATAAAAATGCTTGATCTAGCTCTCAATTCTCTCAATTTGTTTCAAAGATGAACTCAAATGCTCATGATGTGCTCTCAAATCTCACAATTTGCTCTCAAATATTCAAGATAATGCTCAATTTCTATCAAATTTCCTATAGTAATGATGCTATGCATTTGAATTCTATAGGATATGATTATGCTTGGAAATGACCTATATTTATAGTAAACTCCCAAGGGTAGGGGGTAGAGTGAATTGACCATGGGTTAATCCTTGGTTGAGTTTGATCTCTCAAATGGTTTCAAATAAGGGGACAATTTAAATGTTGTCCTCAAAGGGTGGGACAAAATGAGTGGA
>MU227442.1:425885-437362 GCA_018584345.1 Thuja plicata | reverse complement strand
ATCTGTAGGCAACTTGTCTGTGTGATGGATTCATCTGAAACCACCAAAAAGTCACCTGCTTTCCTCTTTCCTATTGAAATCGGTCACTACAGATGCCCTAGTTTCAAGCAAGCTGCATTGACAAAAACAGTATTGTCCAATTTATGTCTCAAGCCCTATTCTGCAAGGAAATATTTTGATTATATGGGTTTTGCTAAGGATAATATCAAATATGCAGTTTCGCTTATCCATGTTCCCCACCTGGAAGACTACTAGGCCAATTGTTTAGATGAATTGGAAATAAGGAGAAGGTTGTGGTCAAGGTTAACTGTGAGCCAGATACAGTTGTTCAAAGTCAACCTCAGCACCAGCAAAATAAAGGACGATGAAAATGAAGAGGTGGTCGACCCTCTTTATGGCAAACAAATTGAATGTCTACTGATCCCTGAACTTGATTGGAGTAAAAGGGAAGAAGATAACTTGCTCTCCCATACATCAGAAGTTTTGAGAAGAACTGAAGATTGGTTGAAAACAAAGAGGACTCAATCAGCCACCCATAGTACCCCGAGAAAACACTTGAAAATAAGACAAAAGAATTCTTACCAAGAGCTAAATGTTACCCCTAATCCTTGTGTTGGTAATCCTATTGCAGGTTCTGCAAAAGTTGAAGTTGAAGATGCGCTGCAGATTCAACTTCAAGTTCAACAAGAAGCAGTGAGTACCAGAAGAATTACCCGTTCAAATACCAAAGGCAGAAGGGTAGCACAAGATAAAGGAAAGGGTAGAGTAACTATTGATCTGGATCCCTTTGAGGCCAAAGCAACAACAGATCAAACTCCTAGTCTTACTATGGCAGATAGCATGGCAGATCCTCAAAGAGTAGCTGAAGGTGGAAATACACAGATGAGTGCCCTTGCTTTAACCAATACTTCCCCCACACCTGGTAAAGATCCTACCACGCCTAAATGGCTAGAGACCTCTATTGAAAGGAAAAGGAGTATGGTACCACTTTCAATGCCTATGGATGATTTAGTAAGCAAGTGTTTAGGAAAGTCCTCAAAAGCGAAGAAGGCCATAACAGAGTCTAGAATTAACTTTGACAAAAGCACTAGACATTGGTCAGCAAAAATTGCTAAGCCCGCTCAAGATAGCCTTCATGAAGATCTTTCTCCTCAAGACTACCAGGTGTCTAAAATAGATCTCGGGAAAGGAAGCCGAACTGTAGCCATGAAATTCTTTGAAGCAGCCAACATAAAGATCGCAGACAGAGTGTGGAAGGATGCCGGAGATAAGCAAGACATGAAAGAGGCAATGAAAAGCATGGCTCAGTACATCAACACCATCCTTCATCCAGAACCTAAGCCTTTAAATGAAATGTCTTCAATTGTTGATATCACGTCTTCGGCCAATCAACAATTTCTCGACAACCTGCAGAAGTGCAAAGCTGTCGCAGAGACGTTGGAGGAATGCTTGCAATACATCTTGGATGAAACAGTGAAACAGGTAAACCTTTTAAACACAGTTCTGAAAGAGTCTGCTGCCATTATCAAGAAGGTTGAGGCAAACATAGAGGGGTACGAAAAAGAAAGAAACAATTGGGTGAAGGAGGTATTATGGATTGAGGAAATACAAGAATTTGGGCCGCAGAAGT
Source organism: Thuja plicata (assembly GCA_018584345.1). Taxonomy (NCBI): domain Eukaryota; kingdom Viridiplantae; phylum Streptophyta; class Pinopsida; order Cupressales; family Cupressaceae; genus Thuja; species Thuja plicata. The sequence continues at coordinate 435,732 of MU227442.1, read as the reverse complement.
TCCTCTCCAAATGCCCTGTGGCTGGTTTAGACGACAAAACCATCTATGTAATTAAAGATTGCATCGAGTGGCGAAATGAAGCACTCGTACAAGTAGCAGAAATCAGGGAGATCATGTCTGGTCTCAAGCTCGTAGATGAAATAATTTGGGGAGATCTAAAATGGTTCTGAAAACATTGCACAGGTGAAGACAGTGACTCCATGCCCCTAGTGGAAGATGTGATTAGGGAGATATAGAAAAAGTTTCTGGAAATTCAGGAAAGGAAGACACCTGCAATGCAGGTTTTTTCAAATGTCGCGCATACTGAAGCTGTGATAATAATTAACCAGAAACACTTGGAAATGCATGAGGAAAAGATAACAGAGCTGAAGAAAGAGAAGGAGGTCTGGAAAAAGAGGATCGCCTACATTGGCTTGCCTCATATATTAGTTATCTCTGCGTTTACTGTTGCATATGAAACCTAGAAAGCTGGAAGAATCACAGCTGGCGTGGACAACACCTCATGACACATGGAGTCCGCTAGTTAGATAGTGGCATCTTCTGCTTTCTCTGTTTTATTTCCTTTATTGCAATCAGTTAACACAATTATGTTAACCGAAAAACTATTTACTCTTGGCGGGGTAATTTTGGATACAGTTATCTAGCCCTGAGCAGAATAAATATGTAATAGCTGAGATCTAAAAGGGTTCGTCTCTCCATAGATACAAAATCAGAACTACTTTTGTTTAAGTACTCTATGCTTTAAACTTTGAATATATTTTTCTAAAGTTGCGGCAAAGTAATATAAAATTCTACAGTTTTATATGTTGGACTTTCTGGAGTAGATACTATTGTTTACTCTGTAGTGATTCATGTTCTTGTGGATATCAATTACTTGTGAAAGTTTAGCTTTTCTTTGTTGTACATTGGAAACTTGTTGTTTTGGAGTTTAAAGGTTACGAGAGGGGAAGTTAAATTGCTCATCTATTTCTCAAATTTAATATTCAATCATGTGGATGATTTTGGTTATTAAAATTCAGTGGTTTTTCAGTATACGCATTCTTTTCATATTCATGAGTTGATTGATTCAAGCTTTTCAGTATTTTCAGTAAAATACTCATTGGGAAGATTTTCCCTTAGAAGAGGATTTAATGATTATCTTTTCAAAAAAAGGTTAGTTGCACCTTGCATGATGTAAAGCAATATAAAGCAGAGAATTCTTTATCTTTTGTTAGCAATTCAATCAGTTAGTTTATCAGGATTTTCCCTATTCAAAGTTAAAATCTTGGGAAAAACTGTTCACTAACAGTTTTTGGACTCGAATGGGGACAGAGCGAAAGCAGAATCCCTTTCCCTAAAGTTCTAAATAATTCTATGGTTTCAGACAATGGTTCTCTCTAATCATAATCAGGTGCCTGTTCTTCAACCCAATCTAGGTTTTCTAGATACACAAGAAGACATTGTCTCTGATCTTAATGCTTGTGCTTGGGCCAATCGAGTCAGCAACCAACAATACCTCCAAGTACAACGGCTGTTAGAGAGAGAAGAAGAAATAGTCGAGAGGGTCAGGGGAATTCCAGTAACCCAAGAAGAAGCAGTGGTAGAAAGAGTTGCCTGTGTAAATAACTAATTTGATCAAAATTGCAGTGTTTTTCTGTCACCCTGGCGGAGAAAAGGTATACTCGAACTGACAGATTCAAAGGTCTAGTAGATCAAGATTTTGAAGATCTAGCAAGAATCCATTTTAAGCCTGATCTTACTTTGAGGAGAAAGAAAGCTCAAACCACTAGTAGACCATCATCCCATCTTAGAGGAAACAACCAATCGCCATCCATTCAGTCTTTGATTTTCCCTGGGACTCTGATTCCCTCTCAATTTCAGACAACCAAGAATGGCTCTAAATTAATATTCTCCCTCTCAATTTCAGACAACCAAGAATGGCTCTAAATTAATATTCTCCCTCTCAATTTCAGACACCCAAGAATGGCTCTAAATCAACCCTGGGGCGCTGCAGTAGGTCCTCTACATTTACAAGGTAATTTGGGAAGATTACCTAAAGGAGCAAGAGAAGTCCTCCCCAGATTTAGAGGCAATGGAAAGAAGTCTCCCGAAGAACATCTAAATGCTTTTAACACTGCATGTGGTGTCTTGGCGGTAGCAACAGAAGATGTTGTTGTAAGATTGTTCTTTCAGACGATGACTAACTCAGCGGCCAACTGGTTTCACCATTTACCTAATGCCTCTATCACTTCTTGGGATACTATGAAGACTACATTTGAAGCTAGGTTCAAGTCAGCCGATGATGCTAATTCTTTACTCATTCAGCTTAGCCAAATGAAAAAGGAAATATAGGTACCCATGCGGGAATTTGTAGCTAGATTCAACAAAGCCTTGCATCAGATACCCACTGCTAGCAGACCAAGTGATGAAAACCAAAAAGGTTTCTTTTTGAATGTCATGCCCCCAGATGTCACTTTCCCTTTAAAAAGAGCCAATCTTGCTACTCTTGGAGCATCCCAAACCCTCACCATAGAGTTAGAAGATGATATTATTATATCTGGCAAATGGAAGAAAGATGTGCAAATACCAAATTCTCAAGCCTCAACATCTTCTTCTTCTTTAAATGATTCACTAATTCAGAAACTGGCAAACGATCTTACAGTAGTAAAGAAACAACTCCCACTCCCTAAAGCTTCATTTCCTTATCAGGATATCCCAAGGAAATATACCACCCAAAATGCTCCTAATCAAGGGAGACAATTTAACCTGCCCCCTAGTCAACAGAGACTACAAATTGAGCCCCCTCCTAGAAAAACCAACATGTGTGTCTTTCACCTTACTAGTGATTATGAAGGGGCAACATGTCCAGAAAATGTGAGGCATGAACAACTTGAAGCAGAAAAAGCAGCCGCAACAAATGTAATAATAGAAGAAGAACCTTCTGAAGGACCTGGCGACTCTATGAGTTAATTCCTTGAGTACGAATCTGACTCAGATAGAGGTGGTGACATTCTTTTAACTTTGGAAGAATCTTCATGTTCAATGCTGACTAGAGGGCAAAAGGGAGCCAAAGCTAATCTTCAATTCAAAAATACTACAATTCCTACTCAGGCGAAAGATTTAAAAGTCAGAGGCGAAGGCGAGAGTAAGTCATCACAAGCTCAGTCTCCTCTGACTCAAATTTTAAAAAGGTTTGATCTTGACTCATCATTTGATATAGTTGAGTTTTGCAAAACATCTAGAATACAAATATCTCCTGTTGAATACTTGAGAATGAATCCTAATGAGCTCAACAAATTAGTTGAGTATGTCCATCAACCTTCACCTGCTGTATCTACTAAGCAGACAAATAGAATTTCTTCTAGTGAAGAAACCAAAACCAAGAAGCCAGACTATCATAAAGAAAAGATTCAGTCTGACAAGGTAAGCCCATAAACATCCTATAAAGAAAAACTTGATCCCTTCTATGTATCCCTTTTTCTCCATGGGTTTAAATTAAGCAATTGTATCATAGATTCTGGGGCATCAGATAATATAATGCCAGCTGCAGTAGCTAAAGCACTTGACCTCCCTTTAAGCAAGAATTTTTGCATGTGTTATTCAATGGATTCCAAGCACGTACCCCTAATAGGTCAAACCAAGGACGCTCAAGTCTCTTTAGCGGCTTTTCTTGAGAAGAGAATAAAGCTTACCATCCTTTTGGCAGATATCCCTACTAGCTACGACATGCTCCTTAGTAGAACTTTCTGTCGGGATTTGGTAGGAGAAGTCAAGATAGATTGGTCCCAAGCTGTCATACCCATTGGGCGGGAAAAAGTAACCTTGTTACCCGAAGCCAAGTCTAAATACATAGTTTTCCCATCTGATGACCCTAAATCTCAAATCCTCTAACATGAAACCGATTTCGCTAATTATTTAATTATGTCTGAAACTGAAGAAGCAGGTATGCAGTCAGAAGATGCAGATACACCTTGGGTGTTAGAGTTTGATGGAAGCTGCTGCTCGAGTGGTTGAGGAGCCGACATAGTGTTAGTCTCCCCTTCAGGTCAGACTTTCCCTTCTTTTAAGTTCGCTTTTGAAAATACAAATAATACAACGGAATATGAAGCCTTGCTTCTAGGGTTGGAAGAGGCAAAAAAGAAGAATATCAAATTGTTAAAGGCGAAGGAAGATGCTGAGTTAATAGTAAAACAAGTCAAGAAGTTGTTCTTGGTGAAAAATGAAAGACTAAGGCACTATAGAAAAATCAAAGACTAAGGCTCTATAGAAATCAAGTATGGGACGAAATTGAAGGGTTCAAAGCTTTTTCTATCGAATCAATACCTAGAGAGCTTAACGCCAGAGTAGATTCCTTGGCAGTGTCAGCTTCTTTGCTAATTCTTCATCCTGACTTTATAACTAATAAATATACTGTTGAGATTATCCATAGGCCAAGCGTCCCTGACAACAATAACTCATGGCAAGTATTCAAAGATGACGCTCACATTAATGCTTTCTTACAAAGTATGGAGAAGTTTTCCACTAATTATTTTGAAGGTTCTGAGTAAGAATGTAGGAAGTTCTGGGAGTTGGTGAGAAGATGGAAGGTATAATGCAACTAAAAGGTAATGTGATACCTAAAGGCCTAGTCAAAGTTGAGAAGCTCTTCGACAGGCGGGATGCTTTCTCAGCTCAAAATTCATTTCCTAAAGAGGTCGAAAGTGGTGGCTATGAGAAGGTCAACCTAGGAGATAAGAAAAATCCTAAGATGGTGAATCTTGGGACTTGTTGTGATACAAGTGAGAAAATAAGATTCATCGAGTTGTTGAAAGAATACATAGATGTATTCGCCTGATCATACGAAGACTTGAAAAAATTCAGGGGAGTCCAGTTCAAGCACCATATCACTTTAAAGCCAGGTATTTCTTCTTTTAGGCAAAAATTAAGGACTTATAACCCAAAGGTTTCAGATGCAATATTCAAAGAAATTGATAAGATGCTCAAAGCTCGCATAATTTTCCCAATACACCACTCCACATGGGTAGCTAACATAGTACCCGTAAGGAAGAAAAGTGGAGAGATAAGGATCTGTCTAGATTTTAGGAACCTAAATCAGGCAAGCCTAAAGGATAACTTCGCTTTGCCCATAATGGACCAGATTCTCCGGACAGTAGCCGCCTCAGAAATGATGTCATTTCTTGATGGATTCTCCGGCTATAACCAGATAGGAGTTGTTGAGGAAGATCAACATAAGACGACGTTCATAACGCCTTGGGGTACCTTTGCTTATCGGAGAATGTCATTCGGGTTAATAAATGCCGACGCAACCTTCCAATGGGCAATGAACTGAACCTTTGGGCATCTTATGAATAAAAGCATTACAGTATATCTTGACAATATGACCTTATTCTCCAAGAAGCGAAGAAACCATCTGAAAGATCTAAGAGAAGTACTGCAAAACTGCCGAGAACATGAAATCTCACTAAACCCCAAGAAGTCAATCTTCGGTGTGACTGAAGGGAAGCTGTTAGGACATATAGTTTCCAAGGAAGGGATCAAGATTGATCCAGAAAGAGTAAAGGCAATTCAGCAGCTATGTCTTCCTGTTAACCATAACGACATCAGATCTTTCTTTGGTCAGATCAACTTTCTCAGAAAATTCACACCTGATTTCGCTGAAACTATAAAACCTATGGCAAAACTGTTAAGTGAGAAGCATAATTTTTAATGGGAAGATTTGGCAGTCAAAGCATTTGAAGAAGTTAAAGAGGCTATTGCAAAAGCACCTATCCTTTTTCATTTAAATTTTAAGAAAGGTTTTATAATGTATTGTTATGCGTCAGAGCATACTGTGTCTGGCATCCTGCTTCAGAAAGATGAGAAGAATGAGGAAGTACCTATCTCTTTTATGAGTGTTCCTCTAAAGACACATGAGCTACGCTATTCTCAAGCTAAGAAACAAGCTTTTTCTATTGTGAAATCCATGAAGCAGTTTCGGTACTATATCCTTCATTCACATTCTGTGGTCTACATCCCGTCTGCAACAGCCAAGAGCATCCTCACACAACAGGATGTAGTTGTAAACAATCGAGCCATGTGGGTATCGAAGGTGCAAGAGTTTGACATTGATATCAAACCCTCTAAGTTGGTTCGAGGTCAAGGACTCTGCAAACTAATGGCAGAGAATAGCGAAGAAGAAGCCTATCCTAGCTGTTTTTTAGTTGGATTGAAAGATGAATGGTTCTCAGACAGCATATTTTTTGACTTACGGGCAATGTCCAGATCACTTGAAAGGAAAGGACCGGAGAAGTCTTCGGCTCAGAGCAGAGAAGTTTGTGATTGTTGATGACATCCTATACAAAAGAGGTCTAGATGGAATGTTCCTCAGATGCGTAGATATAGACCAACAAGAGAAGCTGCTCAAGACCTTCCATAGTGAAGCTTGCAGAGGACATTTTTCTTCCACAGTAACGACCTTTAAAATCCTAAGAAGCGGTTTTTATTGGCCAGGTATGTTCAAATCCGCTTATAAATGGGTAGGTGATTGTGAAAAGTGCAAGTTGTTGACTGGCAAACCACATATGGCTGCTCTTCCCTTGAAACCAGTGATTATAGAAGAACCCTTCCAGCAGTGGGGGTTAGACTTTATTGGCCCCATCAACCCAAACTCCAGTGTCGGTCACACTCATATTCTCACTGCCACGGACTACTTTACCAAATGGGTAGAAGCAATTCTTGTCAAAGCTACGACGTCACAGGTAGTGTGTAAATTCTTAACAGAGAATATTTTGATTCGCTTTGGGGTGCCAATCAAGATAGTAACTGACAATGCTCATAATTTATCGTCTAGAGATATTTAGTTATTCTGCTATGACCATGGCGTTCATTTATCACATGCCTCTGATTATTTTCCCCAAGGTAAGGTACAGGCTGAGTCCACAAACAAAAATCTGATCAATATCATGAAAAAATTGGTAGATGAAAGAGGGAGGGACTGGCATAAATGACTGTATGAAGCGCTTTGGGTAGATAGAACCTCTCCCAAGAGAGCTATTGGCATGACTCCCTTCGAATTAGTTTACGGAGTTGAGACACAGTTGTCCCTACCTTTAGAGCTGGCCACTAAAAACCTGTAAAAGGTAATAGAAGATGGGGTGTTTTCTAGTTCTATTGAAAAGCGAATAATGTACCTTCAAAAGATTGAAGAGGAAAGAAGAAAGTTAGTGGATCACATCACAGAGCACTAGGCGAGGGTGAAGAGAATTTTTGATTGGAAAGCAAGACCTCAAAAATTTATGGAAGGAGATCAAGTGCTATTATGGGATAAAAGAAGTGAACCTAGAGAGGCACACACCAAATTTGAAAGTTTGTGGAAGGGACCGTTTGTCATATCTCAGGAATTGGGCTCCAATACATTCAAGTTGAAATATTTTAATGGTTATGATCTACCCCTGTCCTATAACGGACAGGATCTTAATCTTTTCCAGCTTTAAGTTTCGTTGCTGCCTTCATTGTAAATACGCGTTTTCCCCTTCCTTGTTCCTTTCTTGTCTTTTGTTTTGGCTTTTCCATTTTTGCGTCCCTTTTAGTTTAAGTTAGCTTGAAGCCGGTCTGTAGAACCAGAGATCATAAGTTCATATCTGATCCTTTACAGTCTCATTCCCAGTCGGAGCCAATTGTTACCCCGCATTTTCGCCATGTTAATAATTTCAGCCAAATCCTAACCTGCCAACTTGAAGCTGAACTTGAACCTATGCCATACTTCAACTTCAAGTTCAATCTAGTATCCTTCGCCCAATGAAGTCAAATGTTCTTCCTCATCAGCCTGAACCAACTTGTGCAAAGTTGAAGTTTAAGTCAAAGTTGAGTCAAGTGAGTACCTTCAACTTCAACTTCGACTCCGTTTGTTTTCTGACGAAGTTTTTCTTTCTTTCCCGCAGGTGTTTTATTGAAAGAAATGGACGCGATTTTCTAAACAAAAGAATGGGTCCCACCTCCTGTCAGTTCTGAAGATGTAAAAGGCAATGACTATGACAACTAGGAAAACGCATGGCAAGCATAGTTGGTTTTTGGAGAATGAAAAATAGAGATCTGCTGACATCATGGGAAGTTGATCTGCATGCGGATTTGATGGGAATTAACTAAAAGTAGCCTTGCAAGTCTTGTCAAGTACATCTGACATGCCCGGTATTAATGCCTTCACCTGCTCCATATCCGTCCTAAGATTTCTGAAATCATTGCTTAAATTCCCTTCTTTCTAGTATAATTGTTTATCTGGTCATTCTCGAATTCCAAGGGTCAGTTGGTAAGAAAAGGGGCTGGAGTGCTTGGCTTTGCTGAAAACAGTGAGTTCATTATACAGTTTTCTCTATCATTTTTCTTGCACCTAGTTTTGGTTAGAAGTGTTTCAGTTTTTCTTTATTTCTGCAAACCTTTCTTTTCGAACAAGCCATGACCCTCTTTAGGCCCTGTATAGTTAGAAAATGGAAGCACTTCCATTGTAGACATGTTTAGCCTTCCGAGTAGGTAGTTTGGGGTCATGGCAAGCGCCTTGAATGGGTTCCTGATCTTGACATGGCTTCCCCCCTCTTCTGTCCCTCTTTCCACTCCTGTTTAAGCCTGATTTCTGCATTCTGGACTGCAGATTGGTGATTCTGGGCTTCAAGGTCAGGGTCAACCTTTTAGGTCTATGTCGACCTCGACCCTGACCTAGGTCAGGGTTGACATTGACCTTGACCCAGGGTTCAAATCCCGAGGTCTCACAGATTTTGGAGGTCGGCCTTTGCAAAAAGTTTTTCCCGCTTTCGGGTCGGCTGTTTCGGGTTCCGAGGTGTTGATTCCTAATTTATATTTAATATAGGTCCTCTCCTAGGGGTAAAGGCTTTAATGGGAATTTAATCCTCCTATGTAGGCCTCCTTAGAAGATTGTGCCCTAATTTCATATAAAAGGCAAGCTTTCTCTCTCATTTTCTCTAAGGACCATCATCAAGCGAACGAAGTCTTCTAATAAAGAATTTTCAAGCTATCTTCAAGTGTGATTCAAGCAAGCAATCAAGCAAGATTTGAAGCAAGCATTCATCCATTCAAGTATCCATTTTCATGAACGAGATCCATTGGAGGCCATTGAAGGATTCAAGCTACATAGTGCCCTTTTGGTGATCTCTCCATCCACCTTCCTCCAAGCCTCATCCAAATCAAGAACCCATTCAAGACTTGGTGTTGGAGATCTACAAGCAATTGATTAAAGACATCCTACATCCTACATTCTAGATCCATTGGTGCATACATACTTGTGGATTCAAGGATTTGAATCCTCCACAAAGACTTTTACAAGCAACGTGAATTTATGCATTTACTTTGTCTATTTCTGCAATTTCAATTATATATTTGAGGTTAATTCCAAAACCGGGGTTTGACCAAGGCAAACCCCTCCCCCGCAACAAACAAACATCTTTTTCTTGTAGGTATAGATTCAGGACTGCAGATTTGAACCCAGATCTGGATACCCTTTTCAGCTTTCTTTCGGACGGCGCGAACAGAGTCACTTTCGAATCTGTGCAGGTCAGGGTCAACATTATTGGGTCAGGGTTGACATTTGTGGGTCAAGGTCGACCTTTTTCATAAGACAACATCAAAACGGAAAATGATTTCTGGGTTTTGTTCGTCTCTGCAGTCCGGTTTTGGATCATACTTCAGTTTTTGCAGAAACAGCCTACAGACCTCAGAAAACAACGTTCTTTGATCTGCACTATTTTAAGGTTAGTACTTCATCTCATCCATTTCAATTCCTAGAACTATCATAGACATTCCTTTCTAAAATGGGAATTTAAGATCTTTCCTCTTTGCTCTCATTTCTGAATGGATGATTCATTTGTGCATTGATCCTTCT
>MU227442.1:389639-414922 GCA_018584345.1 Thuja plicata | reverse complement strand
CATCTAGAATACAAATATCTCCTGCTGAATACTTGAGAATGAATCCTAATGAGCTCAACAAATTAGTTGAGTATGTCCATCAACCTTCACCTGATGTATCTACTAAGCAGACAAATAGAATTTCTTCTAGCGAAGAAACCAAAACCAAGAAGCTAGACTATCATAAAGAAAAGATTCAGCTTGAAAAGGTAAGCCCAGAAACATCCTACAAAGAAAAACATGATCCCTTCTATGTATCCCTTTTTCTCCATGGCTTTAAATTAAGCAATTGTATCATAGATTCTGGGGCATGAGATAATTTAATGCCAGCTGCAGTAGCTAAAGCCCTCGACCTCCCTTTAACCAAGACTTTTGGCAGGTGTTATTCAATGGATTCCAAGCACGTACCCCTAATAGGTCAAATCAAGGACGCTCAAGTCTCTTTAGCGGCTTTTCCTGAGAAGAGAATAAAGCTTACCATCCTTATGGCAGATATCCCTACTAGCTACGACATGCTCCTCAGTAGAAATTTTTGTCGGGATTTGGTAGGAGAAGTCAAGATGGATTGGTCCCAAGCTGTCATACCCATTGGGAGGGAAAAAGTAACCTTGTTACCCGAATCCAAGTCTAAATACACAGTTTTCCCATCTGATGACCCTAAATCTCAAATCCTCTACCAGGAAACCGATTTCGCTAATTATTTGATTATGTCTAAAACTGAAGAAGCGAGTATGCAGTCAGAAGATGTAGATACACCTTGGGTGTTAGAGTTCGATGGAAACTGCTGCTCGAGTGGTTCAAGAGCCGTCATAGTGTTAGTCTCCCCTTCGGGTCAGACTTCTAGGGTTGGAAGAGGCAAAAAAGAAGCATATCAAATTGCTAAAGGCGAAGGGAGATGCTGAGTTAATAGTAAAACAAGTCAAGAAGTTGTTCTTGGTGAAAAATGAAAGACTAAGGCACTATAGAAATCAAGTATGGGACGAACTTGAAGGGTTTGAAGCTTTTTCTATCGAATCAATACCTAGAGAACTTAACGCCAAAGCAGATTCCTTGGCAGTGTCAGCTTTGCTAATTCCTCATCCTGACTTTATAACTGATAAATATACTATTGAGATTATCCATAGGCCAAGCGTCCCTGACAACAATAACTCATGGCAAGTATTCAAAGATGACGCTCACATTAATGCTTTCTTACAAAGTATGGAGAAGTTTTCCACTAATTATTTTGAAGGTTCTGAGTCATAATGTAGGAAGTTTTGTCCTGACACTGTTGGTGAGGAGATGGAAGGTATAATGCAACTAAAAGGTAATGTGATACCTAAAGGCCTCGTCAAACTTGAGGAGCTCTTCGATAGGCGGGATGCTTTCTCAGCTCAAAATTCATTTCCCAAAGAGGTCGAAAGTGGTGGCTATGAGAAGGTCAACCTAGAAGATAAGGACAATCCTAAGATGGTGAATCTTGGGACCTGTTGTGATACAAGTGAGAAAATATGATTCATCGAGTTGTTAAAAAAATACATAGATGTATTCGCCTGATCATACGAAGACTTGAAAACATTCAGGGGAGGCCAGTTCAAGCACCATATCACTTTAAAGCCAGGTATTTCTTCTTTTAGGCAGAAATTAAGGACTTATAACCCAAAGGTTTCAGATGCAATATTCAAAGAAATTAATAAGATGCTCAAAGCTCGCATAATTTTCCCAATACACCACTCCACATGGGTAGCTAACATAGTACCTGTAAGCAAGAAAAGTGGAGAGATAAGGATCTGTCTAGATTTTAGGAACCTGAATCAGGCAAGCCTAAAGGATAACTTCGCTCTGCCCATAATGGACCAGATTCTCCAAACAGTAGCTGGCTCAGAAATGATGTCATTTCTTGACGGATTCTCCGGCTATAACCAGATAGGAGTTGCTGAGGAAGATCAACATAAGACGACGTTCACAACGCCTTGGGGTACCTTCGCTTATCGGAGAATGTCATTCGGGTTAATAAATGCCGGCACAACCTTCCAACGGGCAATGAACTCAACCTTTGGGCATCTTCTGAATAAAATCATTATAGTCTATCTTGACGATATGACCGTATTCTCCAAGAAGCGAAGAAAGCATCTGAAAGATCTAAGAGAAGTACTGCAAAAGTTCTGAGAACACGGAATCTCACTAAACCCCAAGAAGTCAATCTTTGGTGTGACTGAAGGGAAGTTGTTAGGACATATAGTTTCCAAGGAAGGGATCAAGATTGATCTGGAAAGAGTAAAAGCAATTCAGCAGCTGTGTCTTCCTATTAACCGTAACGGCGTCAGATCTTTCTTTGGTCAGATCAACTTTCTCAGAAAATTCGTACCTAATTTCGCTGAAACTACAAAACCTATGGCAAAACTGTTAAGTGAGAAGCATAATTTTAAATGGGATGATTTGGCAGTCAAAGCATTTGAAGAAGTGAAAGAGGCTATTGCAAAAGCACCTATCCTTTTTCATCCATATTTGAAGAAAGATTTTATAATGTATTGTTATGCATCAGAGTATACTGTGTCTGGCATCCTGCTTCAGAAAGATGAGAAGAATGAGGAAGTACCTATCTCTTTTATGAGTGTTCCTTTGAAGACACATGAGTTGCGCTATTCTCAAGCTAAGAAACAAGCTTTTGCTGTTGTGAAAGTCGTGAAGCAGTTTCGGTACTATATCCTTCATTCACATTCTGTAGTCTACATCCTGTCTGCAGCAGCCAAGAGCATCCTCACACAACAGGATGTAGCTGTAAACAACCGAGCCATGTGGGTATCGAAGGTGCAAGAGTTTGACATTGATATCAAACCCTCTAAGTTGGTTCGAGGTCAAGGACTTTGCAAACTAATGGCAGCGAATAGAGAAGAAGAAGCCTATCCTAGCTGTTTGTTAGTTGGATTGAAAGATGAATGGTTCTCATACATAGCATATTTTCTGACTTACGGGCAATGTCCAGATCACTTGAAAGGAAAGGACTGGAGAAGTCTTCGTCTTAGAGCAGAGAAGTTTGTGATTGTTGATGACATCCTATACAAAAGAGGTCTAGATGGAATGTTCCTGAGATGCGTAGATACAGACCAACAAGAGAAGCTGCTCAAGACCTTCCATAGTGAAGCTTGCGGAGGACATTTTTCTTCCATGGTAACAGCCTTTAAAATCCTAAGAAGCAGTTATTATTGGCCAGGTATGTTCAAATCTGCTTATAAATGGGTAGGTGATTGTGAAAAGTGCAAGTTGTTTACTGGCAAACCACATCTGGCTGCTCTTCCCTTGAAACCAGTGATTATAGAAGAACCCTTCCAATAGTGGGGGTTAGACTTTATTGGCCCCATCAACCTAAACTCCAATGCTGGTCACACTCATATTCTCACTGCCACAGACTACTTTGCCAAATGTGTAGAAGTGATTCTTGTCAAAGCTACGACGTCACAGGTAGTGTGTAAATTCTTAACAGAGAATATTCTGACTCGCTTTGGGGTGTCAATCAAGATAGTAACTGACAATGCTCAAAATTTCTCATCTAGAGAAATTCAGTTATTCTGCTATGACCATGGCATCCGTTTATCACATGCCTCTGATTATTTTCCCCAAGGTAACGGACAAGCTGAGTCCACAAACAATAATCTGATCAATATCATGAAAAAATTGGTAGATGAAAGAGGGAGGGAATGGCATAAACGGCTGTATGAAGCGCTTTGAGCAGATAGAACCTCTCCCAAGAGAGCTATTGGCATGACTCCCTTCGAATTAGTTTACGGAGTTGAGGCACAGTTGTCCCTGCCTTTAGAGCTGGCTGCTAAAAACCTGCAAAAGGTAATAAAAGATGGGGTGTTTTCTAGTTCTATTGAAAAGCGGATAATATACCTTCAAAAGATTGAAGAGGAAATAAGAGAGTTAGTGGATCACATCACAGAGCACCAGGTGAGGGTGAAGAGAATTTTTGATCGGAAAGCAAGACCTCAAAAATTTATGGAAGGATATCAAGTGCTATTATGGGATAAAAGAAGAGAACCTAGAGGGGCACACACCAAATTTGAAAGTTTGTGGAAGGGACCGTTTGTCATATCTCAGGAATTGGGCTCCAATGCATTCAAGCTAAAATATTTTAATGGTGATGATCTACCCCTGTCCTATAACGGATAGGATCTTAAGCTTTTCCAACTTTAAGTTTCCTTGCTACCTTCATTGTAAATACACATTTTCCCCTGCCTTGTTCCTTTCTTGTCTTTTGTTTCGGCTTTTCCATTTTTGCATCCCTTTTAGTTGAAGTCAAGCTTAAAGCCGGTCTGCGGAACCAAAGATCATAAGTTCATATCTGATCCTTTACAGTCTCATTCCCAGTCGGAGCCAATTGTTACCCCGCGTTTTTGCCACGTTAATAATTTCAGCCAAATACTAACCTACCAACTTGAAGCTGAACTTGAACCTATGCCATACTTCAACTTGAAGTTCAATCCAGTATTCTTCGCCCTATGAAGTCAAATGTTCTTGTTGCCCAAATTTTCCATCCTATGCAATTTGGCATGTTTTCCCCTGTCATTCATACTCACTCTCTGAATTTCTGGCTTTCTGCTCTTTCCCGGGGTTTCTGATTTTTAAATCCTGTTTTGCCGCGCAAAAAAATGGTCATGTCCCTGTTTTGAAGTTATGTCTCAGCTCATCGCTCTGTCGCATCATTTTTTATGTCATGCCTTTATGTTGCGCGACTGCGCGACGAGTTGCATTTAAGGGTCATCGCGCAATTGCGAGCCGTTTATAAAGACTTCAACTCTGTCTGCGAGTGCGCGACGAGTTGTAAATCATGTCATCGTGCAATTGCGATCTATTTTTGAATTGCTCTTCTCTGTCCGCGAGTTCACGACGAGCTGTCAGAGAAGGTGCATCGCGCAGTCGCAATGTCTTTTACAGATCAGGTTCCTAGCCCGCGAGTGTGCGACGAGCTAAAATGGGAGCTCGTCGCTTAGTCGCATAGGCATAATCCAAAATTCATAGGGGTCCGCGACCGAGTGACCCAAAAGCAAAGATAAGCTCATCGCTCACTCGCTGCGATTTTCGGGTGATCAAAAGTGACTCGCGGGTGCGCGACGAACTGAAAGACAGAGACTCATCGCCCAGTTGCAGAGCAACTTAGATAAAGGAAAAATAATCCGCGAGCCCGCGACGAGAAGAGAAGAAAGGTGGCATCGCGCAGTCGCCAGACATTAAAGGTGAAGGGAAAGCAGCTCGCGAGTGAGCGATTGAAGGAGGAAAAGGATGCTGTTGCGCACTCGCGCATGAATTGAAAGCAGAAAGTAAAGGGCTGCGAGTTGGCGACCGAGAAGAAGGCGGATGCCGTCGCGCACTCGCGCATGAGACAAAGACAGAATATTAAGCTGAGCGAGTGCGCGATCAGACAGAAGATGCAATGAAGAAAAGGATTTTCGCTCAGTCGCTCAGAATCCAGAGGAAAGAAAAAGCAACCAGCGACTGGGCGATGATTGGGTAGATGAAGTTTTGAAATCCCAAGTTGTTCAGTTTGCATAGGTGAGATGTTTTGCTCGGCTTGCAGGGTTTCAAAGATTAATCAGAGTATTCTAAATTGCAGGATTATGCACATAGCTGTCTGTCAATCCCAGGATTAGATTTGTTTCAATACCGGGAACGGTTTTGGAGATTCAGAATGTGCAAAGAGTAGAAAGGAATTGCGACTGAACAGAAGGCAAGGAGTCAGAGGGGGATCAGATATTTTTCTCAGCAGGTGGAAGGATCAGCTTTGAAAAGATCAAAAGGTTGCAGTTGATAAGGTCTGCAGAAGAGTTATTGCATTTCAGAGACTTTTGTGACTCTTCTAGACAGATAAGACTGCTTTTGTGAAGGGGCATTTATGTTGATATTTCCTGGGTATGACTTTGGTGTCATCAACTTGTATCTTGGTAGACTTTTAAAAGGGCTAAGCCGTGGTTGGACAGGCCAAAAAATCTAATCAAGAAGTTATTGCTCTCCAAAATGCAGTTGGCTAAAAAGCATAAATACGAGTTCAAGACTCATTTTTGCCAGTTCTTTTCCCTTTGGCTTGCTTGTTTTTTGTAACTTGTTCTAAGTTCCTGACAGAAGCAAAGAGAATTTGTAATTCATTGTGAGAAATAATATGCAGAGTTTGAATTCTTGGAACCAATTTATTGAGTTGTGTCAGCCTCGTCTCTTTTCTGCTTGTTTGTATGCGTTGTAGATGGTAGATGGGTTAACTGTGAAAGATTTTATTTCCTCTTAATTCTGTCCCTTTGTAGCATCTACTTGCAGAAGAGTATATTTTCTTGCAGGTTGTAACTCGTGTCTTATGTTTGAGCTGTTAACTGTGAAGTCTTTCCCCTTAACTAGTTTCATCATGACCTTGTTATGAAATATTTATGCATGCCTACACAGGAGATTTTGTGTTTTACCTCCAATTCAAAGTTAGTTGACCCAGGGCTTTATCCTCTGTGTGTTATGTTTTCATGCCAAATTTGGTGCATCACCTAGTAGGTAGTTTGCTTTCAGTTATTTCCCTTTCCGTGCAATCCTTCTAACCCTTTTCCCCTCAAGTTTACTTTCCTGTTTAAGAGCAAGCTAAGGTGATTATCCAAGAGGAACCAGCCTAGAATCTGGAGGTCTCATCTCAGTTAGCATAAGGTCCCACAACCTTGAGATGACTCCCTTGTTATACTGGATTATCAAGACCAAGAGAGCTTGAGATCAGAGGCGCAAATTCAGTGTATAACAGTTCTTCCTCGTCAGCCCGAACCAACTTGTGCAAAGTTGAAGTTGAGTCAAGTGAGTAACTTCAACTTCAACTTTGACTCCGTTTGTTTTCTGACGAAGTTTTTCTTTCTTTCCCGCAGGTGTTTTATTGAAAGAAATGGACGCGATTTGCTAAACAAAAGAATGGGTCCCACCTCCTGTCAGTTCTGAAGATGTGAAAGGCAATGAATATGACAGCTAGGAAAACGCATGCCAAGCACAGTTGGTATGCGGATTTGATGGGAATTAACTAAAAGCAACCTTGCAAGTCTTGTCAAGTACATCCGACATGCCTGGTATTAATGCCTTCACCCGCTCCATATCTGTCCTAAGATTTTTGGAATCACTCCTTAAATTCCCTTCTTTTCTAGTATAATTGTTTATCTGGTCATTCTCGAATTCCAAGCGTCAACTGGTAAGAAAAGGGGCTGGAGTGCTTGGCTTTGCTTAAAACGGTGAGTTCATTATACAGTTTTCTCTGTCATTTTTCTTGCACATGGTTTTGGTTAGAAGTGTTTCAGTTTTTCTTTATTTCTGCAAACCTTTCTTTTCGAACAAGCCATGACCCTCTTTAGGCCCAAGCTACCCAAACCAGAGAAACCATGCTTATTAAGCTCCCTCCCTGAAATTCGATATACCTTTCTAGTAAATGTAAGCCTAACCGAGATGTTAGAGCGGATTAAAAATGTTCAACCAAGGCCCATATACAAAAAGCTAGCCAGTAGTGGGTTAATCGAAGTCGTCGCTTTCCCATCGGCCATAGGATGCCCTGAGCTGGTTATCGAATGTGCAAACCGTTATGACCCTAATACCAAGTGTATCAGGAAGATTACAGGTGAAGTGTTAGCCAGAATAAATAGGGTTAGTGTCAACTCAGCTTTGAGAATTCCTCATAAAGAACCCTATGAGCCTTGGACATTTGATGAGGCCGAACGCTTATATAGCAACAACAAGAAGAGCTATGACTCTTGTAGGTCAAACATGGCTCCTAAAACTGGCTCTTGGAGGCTCAAGGTTGCCCAAGTCGTTAACCATTGAGCATTTCATTAAAGAAATCGCTGACATTGTGCTGCTTTTGAACAGAGTAAAAGGAAATGATCATGCCTTTCACTGGGAGAGTTGGATGTATTTCTTCATCTAGAAGATTGTTGAACGAGAAAAATTTATCGACTGGGCTGACTTAATAGCTGAAGGTTTGCATAAAGGTCTACTAGCTGTAAGCAATTTTGGCTCATTTTTCTTGTCTTCCTTTTTGGTCTACATCTTAGCTGTGTCTAAAGAATGGGAAGGTCTCCCTCATGATCCCTGGACAGATGAAATGACCATCTACCAGTATTACACAAGCCTCTAGGTTGGCGAGCCTTGTAAAGAGTTCCGGAGGGTAAATGATGTGTTTCTCGGGAGGTTGGTATTTGAACTTCAAGGTCATGAAAATTGCAGACTGTCTGAAGAGTCCATACAAGCCATTAAAATCTATGGTTGCTTTTATACTCAGTTTCCCAGGTTCACATACCTCAGAGTCGGGGGCTTCACCGGAGAACCTTTTAGGTTGCCACGTTATTGTCTTGATAACATTATTTTGTTTGAAATCTATAGGCAACTTGTTTGTGTGATGGATTCATCTGAAACCAACAAAAAGTCACCTGCTTTCCTCTTTCCTATTGAAATCGGTCACTACAGATGCCCTAGTTTCAAGCAAGCTGCATTGACAAAAACAATATTGTCCAATTTATGTCTCAAGCCCTATTTTGCTAGGAAAGATTTTGATTATATGGGTTTTGCTAAGGATAATATCAAACATGCAGTTTCGCTTATCCATGTTCCCCACCTAGAAGACTACTGGGCCAATTGTTCAGATGAATTGGAAATAAGGAGAAGGTTGTGGTCAAGGTTAACTGTGAGCTAGATACAGTTGTTCAAAGTCAACCTCAGCACTAGCAAAATAAAGGAGGATGAAAATGAAGAGGTGGTCGACTCATGGCAAACAAATTAAATGTCTACCGATCCCTAAACTTGATTAGAGTAAAAGGGAAGAAGATGACTTGCTCTCCCATACATCATAAGTTTTGAGAAGAACTGAAGATTGGTTGAAAACAAAGAGGACTCAATCAACCACCCGTAGTACCCCGAGAAAACACTTGAAAATCAGACAAAAGAATTCTGACCAAGAGCTAAATGTTACTCCTAATCCTTGTGTTGATAATCCTATTGCAGGTTCTGCAAAAGTTGAAGTTGAAGCAGCTGCGCCGCAGATTCAACTTCAAGTTCAACAAGAAGCGGTGAGTACCAGAAGAATTACCCATTCAAATACCAAAGGCAGAAGGGTAGCACAAGATAAAGGAAAGGGTAGAGTAACTATTGATTTGGATCCCTCTGAGGCCAAAGCAACAACATATCAAACTCCCAGTCTTACTATGGTAGATAGCGTGGCAGATCCTCAAAGAGTGGCTGAAGGTGGAAATACACAGATGAGCGCCCTTGCTTTAACCAATACTTCCCCCACACCTGGTAAAGAGCCTACCATGCCTAAATGGCTAGAGACCTCTATTGAAAGGAAAAGGAGTATGATACCGCTTTCAATGCCTATGGACGATTTAGTAAGTGTTTAGGAAAGTCCTCAAAAGCGAATAAGGCCAGAACAGAGTCTAGAATTAACTTTGACAAAAGCATTGGTCATTGGTCAGCAGAAATTGCTAAGCCCCCTCAAGACAACCTTCATGAAGATCTTGCTCCTCAAGACTACCAGGTGTCTAAAATAGATCTCGAGAAAGGAAGCCGAACTGTAGACATGAAAATCTTTGAAGCATCCAACAAAAAGATCGGAGACAGAGTGTGGAAGGATGCCCGAGATAAGCAAGACATCAAAGAGGCAATGAAAAGCATGGCTCAGTACATCAACGCCATCCTTCATCCAGAACCTAAGCCTTTAAATGAAATGTCCGCAATTGTTGATACCACGTCTTCGGCCAATCAACAATTTCTCGACAACCTGCAGAAGTGCAAAGCTGTTGCAAAGATGTTGGAGGAATGGTTGCAATATGTCTTGGATGAAACGGTGAAACAGGTAAACCTTTTAAACACAGTTCTGAAAGAGTCTGCTGCCATTATCAAGAAGGTTGAGGCAAACATAGAGGGGTACGAAAAAGAAAGAAACAATTGGGTGAAGGAAGTATTATGGATTGAGGAAATACAAGAATTTGGGCTGCAGAAGTTCCTCTCCGAATGCCCTGTGGCTGGTTTGGACGACAAAACCATCTATGTAATTAAAGATTGCATCGAGTGGCGAAATGAAGGGCTCGTACAAGGAGTAGTAGAAATCAGGGAGATCCTGTCTGGTCTCAAGCTCGTAGATGAAATAATTCAGGGAGATCTAAAATGGTTCTGCAAACATTGCATAGGTGAAGACAGTGACTCCGTGCCCCCGGTGGAAAATGTGATTAAGGAGATACAAAAAAAGTTTCTGGAAATTCAGGAAAGGAAGACACCTGCAAGGCAGGATTTTTCAAATGTCGCGCATATTGAAGCTATGCTAATAATTAACCATAAACACTTGGAAATGCACGAGGAAAAGATAACAGAGCTGAAGAAAGAGAAGGAGGTCTGGAAACAGAGGATCGCCTACATTGGCTTGCCTCATCAATCAGTTATCTTTGCGTTTACTGCTGCATATGAAACCTGAAAAGCCGGAAGAATTGCGGCTGGTGTGGACAACACCTTGTGACACATGGAGCCCGCTAGTTAGATAGTGGCATCTTTTGCTTTCTCTGTTTTATTTCCTTTATTGCAATCAGCTAACACAGTTATGTTAATCGAAAAACTATTTACTCTTGGCAGGGTAATTTTGGATACAGTTATCCAACCCTGAGCAATATAAATATGTAATAGCTGAGATCTAAAAGGGTTCGTCTCTCCATAGATACAAAATCAGAACTACTTTTGTTTAAGTATTCTATGCTTTAAACTTTGAATATATTTTTCTGAAGTTGCGGCAAAGTAATATAAAATTCTACAGTTTTATATGTTGGACTTTCTGGAGTAGATACTATTGTTTACTCTGCAGTGATTCATGTTCTTGTGGATATCAATTACTTGTGAAAGTTTAGCTTTTCTTTGTTGCACATTGGAAACTTGTTGTTTTGGAGTTTAAAGGTTACGAGAGGGGAAGTTAAATTGCTCATCTATTTCTCAAATTTAATATTCAATCATGTGGATGATTTTGGTTATTAAAGTTGAGTGGTTTTTTAGTATACACATTCTTTTCATATTCATGAGTTGATTGATTCAAGCTTTTCAGTATTTTCAGTAAAATACTCATTGGGAAGATTTTCCCTCAGAAGAGGATTTAATGATTATCTTTTCAAAAAAAGGTTAGCTGCACCTTGCATAACGTAAAGTAATATAAAGTAGAAAATTCCTTATCTTTTGTTAGGAATTCAATCAGTTAGTTTATCATGATTTTCCCTATTCAAAGTTAAAATCTTGGGAAAAACTGTTCACTAACAATACAGACATGTACATAATTATGTATATGTACACATGATCATATATACAAATACATGATCATGTATATGTATACATAATTATGTACAAAGATAAAATTATGCAATAGGTATCTGATACTTCATATATGTGTGTGTGTGTGTGTGTGTGTGTGTGTGTGTGTGTGTGAACCTATACATAATTGTGTATATACATAATTATGTATATGTATACATGATCATATATAATACATGATCATGTATATGTATACATAATTATGTACAGAGCCAAAATTATGCAATAGGTATCTGATACTTCGTGTGTGTGTGTGTGTGTGTGTGTGTGTGTGTGTGTGTTAACCTATGCATAATTGTGTATATGTATACATATAAGAAAGAAAGCAAAAATGATGACACAAGATAGAATGGTTGTAGAGCGGTGCAGACCAAAAACTGTGGCGGGAGGAATGAAAAATGATGAAAATGGGTGAGAATCTATTGTTTTTTATGCACTAATCTTAGAATATATGTGGTAGATGGTGATCCACATGTGGTGAAATGGGATGTTTGTGCCCCCACTTTCCTAACGTCAAAAAAGAACACATGAACTGACTCAACAACTTAAACACTTTAAATTAGGCATTTTTTATATTCCATATTGGGGGACTGTTAAATTAGTTGTGTACACAATATGCATACACACACACACACAATTGTTCAATCAAAACAAACCACATAAAGCATGATGGAGTAACACAGAAGTTGATTTCATCATTTTAATGTAACCCTATGCAAAATGCAGGAATGCAAAAGCAGAGTTCATCATTTTAATGGAACACTATATGGATACAGATAATCATTCACAACAAAAAATGAAACCCTCTACCACATATATGAAATAGTAAACATTTTAATAGAATGATCAACATTTGAAGCAATGATGACAAAACAAACCACATAAAGCATGATGGACTAACACAGAAGCAGATTTCATCATTTTAATGTAGCCCTTTAGTCACATAGACAATCATTCAGCAGAAAAAAGAGACCCTCCATGAGATATTAACATTTTAATGAAATGCAAGGCATAGTAAACATTTATATCAAAAAGGTATCTGCTACTTTGTATATGTATATGTGTGCATGATTATTGAGGTATACTCATAATTGTGTATATGTATACAAGTATAGAAGAAAGAAGAGATGATGACACAAGATAGAATTAGAGCATGTGATGGAGGGGTGACTCTGATATGATTAGAAAAGGTAGATGATGTAATTAGTAGAAGGTTACAATGTGTATTGGTGCTCTACGTGACAGGTGCATGACAAATAAGGTTATAAATTAATGAGGATGCAGTTGATGTATTTAGAACATAGAAAACATTAAGTTTACACAATATTCACCTATGAAATAAAATGAGAAAGGTTAAGCATAGTGTACCAACCTGATTAGGATTGTGCAGAAAACCTTCCTTTAACTATGAGGTCTGCAGAGAATTTTTCAAACTTTGCAACAATGAACAAATAATTTCTGCTTCACCTCTGTGGTCTGCAAAGAATATTCAGACTTCCTATTTGTAGTAATGAAAATGAACTTGCAAAATCCCTTTATAAATTAGTTTGGAAATTTGAATGTGTAAGTTGAATGCATTCATTTGTGGTTGTTGAATTTTGAATTTGAATTCTGGTGGGAAACATCATGTCAATTCATTCTTGCGCTATACGCTGAGGTTTTGTTGATTGCAACCAAACAGTCATTTCATACCTGCATATCGAATTGAATGCTTGTATGTGTAGATTTTGAATGTCTAAATTCTTATTGTTTGCAACCAATGTGTCATGTTTTATGCTTGCATATTCAATTTAATTTTCATGTGTGGATTTAGCCTTACAATTTTATTTTTATATGTTTTTTTTTTTTTTTTTGTGTGTCTATATGGGAGCCTTACACCAGTTGTTGAAAATGCAGGTACTATTTGCAGATAGATTAAATGCCTCAAAGAGTACAAACCTGTTTGGGAGAAAGTGCATATGAGAACCCATAAAGCTCAGTTTGATTTCTAAAATTGTCATATGAGGGACCAATAACTGCTCTCTTGTATTTGTAATTTGACTAATTGTGCGCTTTTGGTCCACTTGCATAAAGTGGTTATTGTAAACAATATGACTTTTTAATAAATGATTTATTCACTAAATTTGTGCAAAGAATATTGTATTTCAATCACATAAGGACCAATAGTGGTTCAATTTTTTATTTTTTTATCTATCTACTACTTGTTCATGTGTGAACATGTATTGGGGGTTGGATAAATATGTTTTGGGTTAATTATGTACTTTTATTGGTGTGCAAGATTATTTCGTATTGGAGGTCCCTTTAACGAAAAGTGAACAGGTATTGGTGCTATGTCCACTACTGGTCCCTTCCCCCTAGTATCTCATTAACAAATGTTCACACACAATTCTTATTTATCTTACCAATAACCAAATGGCATCAATCAATCAACAACTAGGGCTTTCTATTTTGGGTGGGCAAAGGCACGGTCTCATTGCAATCATCCAAGCATCTGCAATACCCATTTTAGTAGGTCTTCTTCCAAGGGAAAGGAAAAATTCATAGCCGTTTTGCTCGCTCTCTGCAAAAATGGAGGTGGCCTCATTATCAACTCTGTTAAGAATACCTTCATTGTTGCCCTCATTGTACACACTTCTCATCTTAGGTATTCCTCTAGCTAAGAGATCTGTGCGTTTCACTTTCTTTTTGGTTCACAAAAGAATAGGGGTCATTGTAAAACAAGTCTTTCCTATACTAATTTTGTAATGGGCACCGAGATAATATTGTTTTCTTCCATTGGGATTGATTTTGTTTTTGGTTACAATGTAAATATCATTGGATTGATTTAAAGGTCGCAGTTACGCAAAAGTTGCCTTTTCAGTACCGGACTACAAGTGGATTCCTCTAGTCAGGTTTGGGGATGGAATCTCCAAGTTACCTATATGCGACCAACTATGGAGCTCCCCTGATAGAGGGGAGGAAGACTAGTGGGAAAATAACAAAGTTCAAGACTGGTGTGCAGGTAGTAGACTATTTTCACATTGATGATGCAAAATGGATGCTGCTATGGATAGGCAGAAAAGCTAACATTTAAATTCTCAAACAAACGTTTAGTTAGTTAGCGGACAGGCTTCCCCTGCGAAGCTCGTGTATGGCCACTAAAAATATTTGTCTCACGTCTGAAAACCTTTCGAAGCCATGATTCTGCTCAGAAAACTCGGTCGTCTTCCTGCTCGGAAAGTTAGCAGAGAGTTTGGTTTAGTGCGTCGGTCTCATTTAAAACATTCCTGCTTTAGTAGGGTTTCGTACATTTTCCCTGCAACCACTCCACATTCTGCCTCACCCACATCTTTGACACTACTATTCGTCAGTTTGCTTTCTTCACATTTTGCAAGTCATGATTTTGGTTTTAGTCTTGAGGTAGCCTTGCTATGTTGCCAACCATGTCAGAGAAATTTATCATTGCCATTTTTCCAGATGTAAAATTAGGATTATGGCTTTGTCTATCTGCATTTACATTTTACTTGTTTTTAGGCAATTAGGGCAAAATCGTTCCAATTGGGAACGCCTATCGATGTAAAAGGTCAGGAAAATAAATATTCTTCAGACTAGTAGCAATATTTTGTGATCCTTGTCATCTTGATCTGTTATAGCCAACGACACATATTGTAATGTTATAGTTTTTGCCGCCATCTTTTTATGCTTGAAGCAGATTTGGCACGTGAGTCCAAAAGCTTGATTCCCTTTAATGAAATCTCCAAAAATGTACAACCATTTCTGGGGGGAATCGTATTAAATTCTCAGTAATTGTTGTGAAATATATGATAGTCAATGTCAATGAAATGCCACAATTGATTGCAGTATGACTGTGATTCATGCCGATCTGGCCATCGACCGCAGTTACCGATCTATAGACAACAAATTGGGGACACGGGTTATGATTATCTGCACTCTTTTGGGCCTCCTTTCATTTGTATTTGGGCTTCTTGCAGTGATCACCAGAACAGAGGTATGCCAATTTTTGATATTCATGATTTGTATGTAGAATTTAGCCTGGCTGAACAGATGGGTGTTTGTGGGAATTGCAGATAGCGTGGTTTACAGGGGAGGTAGGAAAAGGGGGTTATATGAGGTGCATGTATGCTAAAAATGGTAGGTCAACTCTTGTCAGTGGAGTGGGGTCAATGGCCACGGGGATGGCAATGGGTATTGGCCAAGCATATATGTGGATGGCTCTTTGTACTGCCTCTGCAACTCATAGATTTCGTCCATTGGCGAGATGGACATAATCTGATTCTGCAAATTACAACATCTTCAGATGGCAGGCTCTGGCCTCCTTTGTTCTCTCCTGGTTAGTATTGCAGGGTTTTTTACTCATTGTCTTATATAAAAATCGCCTTTCATTGAATATCCCTTTTGTTAAGAACTGGTAAGAACTTTGTTTGATTCTTATATGGAACACTAGGCAGTAACATGGATATACTGAAATTCTTAAATGGAACACTAGGCAGTATACTGAAATGTTTAGAATCTTGAAAGGTGTACATTCATGGAAACAATTTTTTGCTTTTTTAAATGGAGAGCTAACAGTTATTATGACTGATTTTGTAACTCTGTGGTCATACCTTGAATGTACATCCGGACATAGCATTTGAATTGGGGCATAAATTTACAACCTCTGTCCATGTTTTTCAATGACACAATCATCCGATTTAACTGGGATCATTTACCAAAATCATTTTATAAAAATGTGGACAAGATGTACAAGCTTCTGATTTGTACTGTGCATGCTTTTGTTTCTTGATGTTCTGGATCACTCAGTGATCCATCATAAAAAGATGAAAGTGTATATAGGATTATAGAAGTATCTAAAAAGAAGGGAAGAAAGTTGGAATGAGGGAACAAATTAAAATGGTGGACAGTTTATTCTTCATTTGCATACACAATTTGTCTAAGGAAAGAAGAATTTAAAATAATTTAAAATCTACACAAACATGCAAACAATCTTCTAATCAAGTGGATATGTTTTGATTAGAAGAGAGTTTTTAGGTGTAGTTTCTTAAGTCTCAGATTTGAACCAGGCTTATAATCTACCAGAGTTAGTGCTTTTTTATTAGAGATTATATCCTACAAGGTTGGGAATCCAAACACCCCAATCATACAAGAAATGAGGAAGTACTGTGAAAAGTAAAAGCTCAACGGTCTCATCTCCATGCATTACAAAAGAGTTTTCCCGCTAGGTGTATGATAGTGGTGTGTGGTCTTTATCAGTTGGCTTCATGTTTGGTGTTTCAGATCTGTAATCTCTATTGTTTTAGTTGTATATCCCTCCTTAGTGGGCTTCCACAAGGACTTCCCCAAACTTCTGTTTGCAACAGTAGTTTTTGGGAATTACCATGGCCAATGAGATTTCTAGCTCAACTACAATTTTTTCAACAATCTCCCGAGGCTTAAATTTTTTTTCTTTTAAATCCGCGTGATCTGTTTTATAAAATGAAATTATCTTGGATGTGTCTAGATTAGATTATATTAAGTTTTTTCTTCATTAATGTTTACGATCACATTCTATGATTTATTATCAGAATGAAGAATGAAAAAAATGAAAAGAAATATCAATTTTCTGAAATTGTTAGACAGATTTAAACATCTGACCCAATCATTTTCAGCTTCATCTCAAAGGATGCTCCTAGAGATTTTGCCATTAGATGGAGTTTATGGCTAGTGAGATTTCTAGCTCAGCTGCGATCTTTTTAACAATCTCTCAAGGCATAAGGTGTTTTTTCCTAAATCCTTCTGATCTGTTTTATAAAATGAAAATTTATGAGTTTTTTCTTCACTAATTTTAGGATCACGCTGTAGTTATCGTCGATTCTTTGAAATTGTCAAACAGATTTAAACATCTGGCCCATCATTTTCAGCTTCATCTCAAACAATAATCCTAGAGGATTTTTCTATTAGATGGACTTTATGGGATCCCTTGCACCCTAATGATAATAGAAGAAACAAGGCTCTCAGTTGAAATTTGGTTCTTCCTCCATCTTCGGCTCAATGTATTCCACCCTAGAAGATTTTTCTCTTAAATTGATTTGAGGGGGTCCGCTGAATCAAAAGGATAAAACGATTAACATCACTCTGCTAGATTGAAATTTTAGGCTCATTTTCCTATCAAACAATTTATTGAGACAATCTTAGTTTAAAAACTTTCCTTATGACATTTATACAGTGAATGCCAATTACAATGCATCGATTCTCTAAAATTGTCAAACATATTTAAACATCTGACCCATCATTTTCAGCTTCATCTCAAACAATAATCCTAGAGGATGTTTCTATTAGATGGACTTTATGGGATCCCTTGCACCTTAATGATAATAGAAGCAACAAGGTCTTCAGTTGAAATTTGGTCCTTCGTCTTCATCTTCGGCTCAATGTATTCCGCCCTAGAAGATTTTGCTCTTAAATTGATTTGAGGGGGTCCTCTACATTAAAAGGATAAAACGATTAACATGACTGCTAGATTGAAATTTTAGCGTCATCTTGCTATCAGACAATTTTTTGAGACAATCTTGGTTTCAAAACTTTCCTCATGACATTTATACTGTGAATGTCAAATACAATTTATAACTATAAGGATACCTTCTGCTTAGTATAGGTATGTGAAGTTAATTGTACACCCTCTTTTTTAGTACTACATTTTAAATTATTCACTTACTTTAATTAATGCAATCTTTTTTTTGCTCATCAATTATAGCATTTTATCTTCTACAAGTTCACACTTGCTGATCAAGAAGAGGAAACCGAGAATATTTATAGTTACAAATACAATATTCTTTTTATGTGTTTCCATGCATTTCAATTCTACATTTTTTAGGAAGACCTACAAAAAATACAGTACGACACTACTGTAACTTTAATTCATCCAAAGTGGATGCTGCTATGTATAAGACTACCTACTACAATCAAACATATTTTTAGACCGACACTTTTATACACTTCCTTTTATTATGTAAACTTTCATTTATGCTGTCAAATCAAACACCTATCCGCATATCCCTTGCACCTTCTTTAGATACAAGTGCTAGTATTTAATTTCTGCAATGTCATACACAGTTCATATTTTTGATAGACCATACACATAGTATGTCATTTGCAAATCTCACATATAATTCTTATTTATCTTAAGAATAACCAAATTTATGAGAAATATTCTACATTATTTAATAATTACCATTATCTTTGACAGTAATTACTAATAAATCTAAATAAACAAACTATAGAAAATGATTTGTTCACAGATAACAACCCAATTCTGCTAATAATAGAAAATCACCAGTTTGGCAAAAGCAGCATATGACTATTTTGATATGGAGGGTTTGTGGCAGGTGTAGAACAAGCATAAAACCTGGACGGCTGTGAAGAAAAGAAGTACGGCCGCAGATAACAGTGATACAACCAGCCAGGGTTTTGAACAGTGGGTTTTCAGAAACTGAGCGAACATGACTCTCCATTTGTTTCTGTAGTACTTGTTTGCTTCTTCTATGGCTCTGTCTACAGGTTCAAATGTATTTTCCCACGTTGATTTACTCATAGAGTTCCACATGTGGGCCACCTCTGCATCGCTACCCATGTGACTATCAATAACGCCACGCTTCTTCAGCACGGCAACATCCCTCTCTGTATCAATCAGCCGGTCCATTAAATATGTGTAGCGCGTGAGGGGCTTTTGCTTTGTATTCAGATTGAGTTCAAAGGCCACTAAATTTCTCAAGACAGCCTCTGTAGAATCATTGATTGTGATTTTGGGTAAGAAGAAAGTAGAGATGGTTTTCTCAAACCTTATTTTGCACAGGTCTCCTGACTCATAGGCTTTTCTATTAGAGCTCGTCTCCCTCGGGTCTTCTAGTTCTAAATGGTAGGGCGCAAACTTTATCCCAGCATCACTTAATACTGTTGCACAAGGAAAGTTTCCGGCTGATGTAGCAGATAGCATCCACTTAATGAAACGTATAACAGCTTTTTGTATAAAGACCCGAGGATTGGGAATATTAAGTGCTTTTCTCCTAGATTTAGAAGCATCTTGTTTACGTTCAGGGTAAGGGGGAGATGGAGCAACAAGATGATACAGACAGTCCAGAACATGCCTTGTGCTGCTCAGCTCCAATGCCGGTGGCCGATTTTCCTCCTGACGTACAAATGGGTCGAAATGCATACATGCAGCCTGCAGTTAAGGTTCAAGTTTTATATGAGTTAAAAAGGCCATTTGCCCTCCTAAGAATTAAAACAAAATAGCCAAGATTTGATATTTTACTGGTATTAGTCGAAGTAGAATTTTTTACACACTTTACCGTTTGGTAGCTGGAATACCAAATGCTAGATAACGTCAATTCTGGAAGATGCTGAAATTCTGGAAGATATGGAAGATGACTGAGAAGATGGTTTTTAGAATTCTGAAAGATGCTGAAATTTTGGAAGATATGGAAGATGACTGAGAAGATGGTTTTTTGGTTTGCCCTCTCTGCCTGTATAAATGGGAGCTCTGTAACAACACATCGACATCCATCAAAGCATAAATGATGAAGGAGATTTTGTCAGAAATTATAGCATAACTGTGTTGATTAATATGGTGCTCAGAATCTGCAAAAGGGTTTGGAAATTTTCAAGCAAATACTATGCCCGCGGTCAAAAGCCTCAGTTCCACCATCGTTGTGTGCCTTCTTTGCTTATGGCACTGTGAAAATTTTGAAAGGAAGAAATGATTGTCAGTGTTGGAAAGGGATTTTTTGCCAGATACTTTTGTTGTGACAATGATCTGATAGATATATTGATTTACGATCTGCTATAGTTTTCTTGGTGCACACCAAATAGACTTGTTGAAAGGGCTTTTCAAAGCCCAAGGTGTGCATAACGACAAAGGGGATTCTTTGATGAATACATAGCTGCGATTGTGCCAGGAAAAAGTGAACAATTTTGTAAGATGTGAAATCTACGATTGTAGGAGTGAAGATGTTTAAAAGACCTTAGAAACTTTCAACCTCATACAATCTGCATGGCAGCAATTTGAAAGGGAGAAAAAGGTGTTAGAAGCTTTCATAGCAAATGAGATTGGCGGGTGTAATGCCCAGATTCAACATCCTTGCCAGCATGTTCCACTGTGGAAATGGTGAACTGCTTCTGCAAAAAGTCTATTTCAGGTATTCCAAATAAATAGTTAAATAAGTCTTGATATTAATTTTCGTTTTATAAAAATTGGAATTGGAATTCAAAATTCTAATTTCATTTATTTGGGTGGAAGATGCATATGTCCATTTTAGAGCAAAATTGAAATTTCAAAATTCCAATTCTAATTTTTTAAGATGAACATAAACATGAAAGAAACAAAACTGAGAATTAGATAATGCAAACTCCAGGAATAATGCAATAGAATAAGAAACATTATATTGCAGGATTAGGATTTCATCTCTATGTATACAAGTACTCGGGGCTTCTCCTTCTATTTTATTGAGAAATGCTTTTGAAACATATAATACATATAAAAAGGGAAAGCGCTTGCCTGTAACATAGTAGCCAGATTCTCCCCTTGGTGACATCTTGCATCACCCCGGCATATCTCAGAATGCCTGTATGTCTTTGTGAGATCGAATGCCTGTATGTCTTTGTGAGATCGAATGCCTCGAGGAGCAGAAGCATTGGCACCTGATTTTCAAGCATGAGAATGTCCTTTCTAATGGCATACCAGAGCGGAGTATTTCTTATGGATTCTAAAAGCATGGGACGGGTTTCGTTCTGTGAGCTGTCTGTGTAAGGCTTGTAAATAGACTCCAAAAACTGGAGAACGAAATAGGCATCGAGAGCAAGCATCCAAGACAACATCTCCTTGCTGAATGGAATGTGTTTATGATAGCAGGCCCTGATTTGACCATCGAAGGGCTGTATGTGCTCAACAAGCTCCTTTAATCTTCCAGGGACCTTCCTTTCAAGTGCGCGCGCCATTTTCAGTTTGTAACCATCCGTCTCTTCATACTGCTCTAATCTTCTATGGTGGTAAGGCCCGATTGAAATTACTTGGGGAATGTACGCTTCGGCCTTTAATCTCCAAAAGGGATGAGCTATGCCGAATATACACACACTAGATTTTGTTTCACCCGCTTCCAATTCATTTTCCTCCAGCTTTTCTTTCACATACATTAACCACTCCTCCTTACCTTTACCACCTGCAGCCATACAGTCCTACAAAACCAACCGCCTCTATTATTTCACACTCCCGCTCTTCAACGCCCTCCTTCTCTGGATGTCTCCTTTATACTGTATATTCTTGAAAGGTAAAGAAATCTGCTTCACCAGAATAATAGGCAGCATAAACAGACTTTAAATTCTGGGAAAAAACATTATGAACCTGGAACACGGTCCCATGAAGGGAGTAATATAACCTTGAGTTACCCCCTATCACAACTCCTAATAAATAGACGAACCAGCTGTTGTTTTGAAATCGTTGGTTGAAAGTTAGAGAAAAATGTTAGTTGACAATCAAACAAATCTGCGCCATACATTTGTAAAATACATACCATATTTAAGTAGTACTGATTGGCAACAGCTATCCAGTCATATCATTCCATCTCCGTACTCTATAACTCTGTCGTCCCACTTACTTTGTATGTGTGTGGTGCAGATGCATCTTATTTCCTGCTTCTGCATGTGCTGTTGTACTACTGCAAGTAAGGCTACAGATTTTAAACTAGGTTTAATATCCAATATTTCTGACAACATTGTACCAATAGTTATGACTTTAAAGTTGCTTTTGCTAATGATGACTACCCATAATTGAATGAAATGTATCTGTTTTCCTAACAAGCAACCAATAGTGTGATGTCACATCAGTGGTACAAGTATGGGGGTCCCTAATGCACTACAATTGGTCTCACTTTTTTTTGGGCTGTTTTGGACACTTTGGCAAAAAACAAGCTCATGTGGCCCTGAAACCAACCTTAGTTATAAGCAGGGGACTTGCCATAATGTAAAAAAATGGGAGTGATTTGAGGTTAGGTTTCTATGCAATATGTACTTTAACACTATTATTCATTTTTCTTGAAAATAAAAAAGTATTTTTATAATGGTGAATGAAAATAGTTTTTTTTCCCAATCTTAAAAATAATTTATTTCAATCTTTCTTTGGAATACATTAGCAAAATAATAGTTAATTAATTAGATATTTATTTTTTAATAATACTTATATCTTTAAATTTTATTATTTTTTATTAAATTTCATTTATTTTAATAATAATTATATTAGAACATATAATATATAATTTTAGTGATTTTAGAATATGTATTATATAAAAAAATTAATAATATTAATAGCAAACTTTTAAGAAATATACTTATTTAAATATTTCAATCATAGATTATCTTTAATTTTTTTTAAATATTATTATTTATATTAATAATTAATAAATTATAATTAAGTCATTTTTAGATATATGTTATTAAAATTCTCATAGAATATATATATTAAAAATATAATATAGTAAATATTTTAGAATATATAATAGTAAAATATTATAATATTATTCAAATATATTGTAATTTAATTTTGTAATAATAAAATATAAAATATAATATCTCATAAAAATATACTAAAATTGTAAATTTAAAAAGTAATTTCATTTTTGAAAATAAATTAAATAATATATTATACATTACTGGTTAAAACTAAAACAAAATAAAAAATAATAGAAAGTGTCTCCAAACCAATTCAACTAATCAAATAAATAATTTTGATAATATAGAAAATTAATAAATAAATATCTAAATTTTAGATACGAAAAAAATAGCTACAAATTATACATAGTGAATTTAATAAATACATCTTTACCAAATATATTTAAAACATTTGAGGCATGTCACTTTGAAATTGCCTATTTTTAAGTGGATTTAGTGTATGCATCTTTACACACTCTATATAAGATACCTCATGGCATATCATAATGAGATTGCATATGCATCTTTACAAAAGCTATGTAAAAGACTTTAAGGTATATAAATATTAAATTCCTATGATTTAAAAGAAATAGACACATATATAGCAACATGTTTTAGTGTCTTTTGAGAAAATGTTTTAAAGATAGATATGCTAGTATTATATAAATTGTCATTGTAGTTATATAAGTACCATCTACATTAAATTTACGAGTGTCACTCTTGAGATATGACTTTTGTTAGAGACATGTATTTAAGATATCTTCACTACATTATTTATAATTTAAATAAATTATTTAGAGATCAATACTTTAAGAAAGAAAATTATTTCAGTAGCTTATATATTATTTTATTTTGAATAATATGTAATTATTTTTAAATGAAAGATCTAAATTAAAATTGTAAAGATAAAAAATTAATAGGATTTTTTAACACTTCTATTAATACAACGATTAATGGAAAGGTTTAGGTCAATCTCGAATTAAAATTTCACATATCAAAATTTAAGGTTTGTCTTCTCAAATTATGGAAATGACTTTAACTAGCACTTGCACCCAATGGAGGTGCAAGGGAATCGCGGATAGGTGTTTTAGTGGAAACTGTAAATGAAGTTTTACATTATATAAAGTAGTGTATAATAGTGTAGATTTACAAATATAAAAAACAAAACAATAATAAAAGAAAATTAGAACATTTATTTCTGTTGGAGCTTTCCAAGATAACGTTGAGGTATACCTTATTGGTTGGTCCATTTATGGTCCCCCAAATTTAAATTTTTGAAATTAAGTTCTTCCCCTATTTATGACCAACCAAACTGAAATTTGTGTCCTCCCTTAATGATTTATCTCATAACCTTTTGTGATTTAAGATCACATTTTGGGAACTGCAGCCAAACTGTTGTTTTCTCAAAATTTGTTTTTCTACTCTTTCCTGAGGAGAAAAATCGTGGCATTTAAATTAAAAATAAATCAATGTCATTTCCATATTGGTGAAGGAAAATGGTAGGAAGAAAATAGATAAATGTTTAAGAATAATTATGATTTGAACCAGTTTTCTAGATCGTCGTAACTGTAACCGTTTATTAACATATATTAAAATTCTGAGCAATTTATTATTTGAAAAAATCTACAAACATGTTATCCCGAAATTATTAAACATATCCTCATAATATTGAAAAGCAATATTCATCTTATCAAGCGGTGAACAAGAAAACGACTACTGAAGTGGAAAGGTAATAATATTTTTGAGTTCCTCCAACAACCACTCAAAGTCCCTTTTATTGCAGTGGAATGAGGATGAATTTGACCGCACAGAAATGGTAGTGGCTAATAGCCAGCTAAAACGTTAATTTTTAAAGCCGATTGAAAAAACAAAGTGTCGCCCATGGTAAGATACGCATTTTAGTTCTCTGTTTAGACATTGCCCTATAGCCAGTGCCCGGTCTCAGCTGGGAATAGGGGACTCAACGGAGAGTTCCCACCGTATTATCATATTGTACATTGTGCTTGCGGTTTAACGCCACCCCTATAGCTACATTTGACAATCGAGCACTTTTGTACCACGAACTTTATATTGAATGAAGTTTCAATTTATAATAATTGCTTATTCAGGGCGTCGAAAGGAGACCATAGAAAACTTATGAATAAAATATAAAAACAGACTTCGATGATAAATTACAGCTGCCCATTCAAAGAGGCTGCAGAAGAATAGTTCAGGACGTACACACACCGCTGAACGGTGAACAGTAAACTGAAATGTCGATGGAACTTTCATCTTCATTTGGGTACCTTCCAACAGTCTCCAATCAAATCAGATTAAATTTTATGAACTCTCCCCTGTTACACGCCAAAAGATAAAAAATATGCAACCTGCCTGTTGAGATGAAAGTTTGTCCGTAGGGCAAGATGTATGACACTGGCCGCGGATATCTGGCACAATATTTGCACCCGGCGACCCCCCGCCGAATGTCAAATCAGCCCAGCCTTCAGGGATTACGTAAGGCCTGCCAACTTACTGCTGCTGGGGTTAAAAAA
>MU227442.1:354879-368791 GCA_018584345.1 Thuja plicata | reverse complement strand
AATTGCAAAAATTCTTTCTTTATAACCTCATTCGAACATTGCAAATATGCTAGTCTATCAGTAAAATGAGAAATACTTACCTGTTCTAAGCAGTGATCCTTCAACCAGTCAGTAAGATTGATAAACTGAAATTGGGCCATTCCAGTAAGCAAAAAATCTAAACTCCTGACATTCCTTCCACCTTTTTTTGTTGAATTGATTGCTGATAATGATTACCTTCTTCTCTAGGTTAACCGCTTTTTGATCTAAACCCTTTCTAGGGTTTGTGTCGATCTTGCCAGTGCTTCTTCTGCAGTGTGGAGGAATGTAATCCGGGAAGGATTTAGGGCTTATTAATGCCTGGCATGGGTTTTTTGTTTGAGTTTTCTTATCATCCATGCTCGATAACTTTACCAGATCTTGATTCGCATATTTTGTAAGGCTAAAAAATTTAAATTGCTGATCAATCTTATCCTTGGTAAAGATGATCGGGCGCATATCTGCCTTTGACTTCGAGACAATGACTTTATGACTGGTTTCCGCATTTTTCAGATTTGCTATGAAGCCCTTCTTAAATTGATTTTTCTTGTTTGTTGCCCTGAGTCTTTCTAACGGCTGAAAAGAGTTTGATAATTTGAGGGCTTGCGCTTCCTCATTACCCAGGAAGTGCTGTCGTGGGCCTTTAGCTCCTTTCTGCCTTTCATCTTGACTCCGACCAATCTCTGCAAACTTTTTTGAGAAGCCCTTATTTTTATTTTGTTTCCTATGCTTCGGAGTTTGCCATAGTGTATTATCAGAGTTTGGCTGGGACTCTGCCTTCGAATCCTTGGAGTAGCATTCTGAGGGAGCCCTAGTTTTTGCCTCAGGCCTTAGTGTGCCATTAACCTTCCCAGAATTGCTCCAGGCGCTTTTAGATGCTTGATATGTTAAAACACTCTTTCTTCTCTGTTCTTCAATAAACGGTTTGAGATGATCATAGTCGGATTGGATTCTCACATTGCGCTGTTTACAGTCTTTTTCTTTGTGCCCGTACAACCAGCATCTGAAGAAGTAGCTCGTGAAAGCGGGCTTGTTGGTCTCCTTTGAGGTTTTCAAAATCGTTTGACAACCTGTGGCAGGGGGTTTCTTAGGAAATCCTTCCCCGAGCTCTGCAATGTTTTGCAGATTCGAATGATCTGCAAGTTTTCACTCTATTCGCTCCATTTTTTAGTAAATTAAAATTTTTATCGAGGTTGATCTTAAACTAAATGTTAATGGCATGCAAATACTTATCAAGAAACTAAAAAAAGAATTAA
Source organism: Thuja plicata (assembly GCA_018584345.1). Taxonomy (NCBI): domain Eukaryota; kingdom Viridiplantae; phylum Streptophyta; class Pinopsida; order Cupressales; family Cupressaceae; genus Thuja; species Thuja plicata. Next base: position 367,517 of record MU227442.1, on the reverse strand, counting down.
GGAATTGTTCTTCAAATGATTTGGGAGAAGTAGTCAAAAATTTGAATGAAGAAAATTTGTCTCTAAAGGACCAGATTGAAGAATTAGATGAAAAGCTATGTAACAATCAAGATACCTATGATGATCAAGTCAAAGTAAACAAGCAATTAGATGAAGAACTGAGACAAGCAAACATGGAAATCTTGGAGCTAAGAAACAACAAAGAAAAGATGGAATATGAATTGATTGCAGCAAAGAATCATATTGACAAGCTACACACAAGCAAGGATCTGATAGAATCACAGTTGTATGCTCAAAAGGTTAAAGGAGATACCAGCGGTATAGGATACAATGAAGCAAAAATTCAGATTGATGCCATGCAAGAAAGAATGAGAGCACCAAAGGACATCACAGATACTAAGGAGATTGGAAATCAGACTAAAGACAATGTTGAACCACCTAAGGATGAATGCAAGCTAGTTGACCGTACTTGTTATGCCTGTAACAAGCATGGACATATTGCAAGGAATTGTAAAGAGGTAAGACCCTTCAATGGTTACTGTTATTCATGCAATAAATTTGGTCATAGAGCAATGAATTGTAAAACAAGTTAGAAGAACAAGAATCAGAATAATCAAAGAAATCATAATCAACAAAAACAAAGAAGTTATTCTCAGCAAACTATTAGAAACCCTCATAACATTACATGTCAGATATGTAATTACAATGGACATACAGCCAAGCAGTGCATCATGATGAATAATAACATCAGACCTCCTATCATTTGTCACTCATGTGGAAAAGCTGGACACATCTCTAAGCATTGTAGATCTAGAGCGCAGAGATAGGAAAGCCCTAAAAAGTTAGAAGATTCATTATGGGATGAGGTAGGAGAAATCAAATTTGTGAAAGCTACAGAAAATACGAGCAAGATCTGGGTTGAAGTAAAGAAGGATAAAGACGAGAACAAGGTAGCAGATGCATCCTCAGTGGACGCACCTTCTACCTCTGAATAGTTGACCCTCATGGTCTTAGGGGGATCTATTCTAGCTCTGAACCCCTGCGTGGCTGGTATACTCACCATCTGAGTATGTGCCTTGGATTACAATTGTTTGGTGACATTGTGATGCAGTATGCAAGAGAACACGGTCTAAATTGTTATCAGGAACAAGAACAGAAGTTACAGTTTCTTTTTGTGTCTACACAGAAAGTATTAATGGTGGAAATCTACTTTGAAATCACCAAGTCCTCACTTGCGGTCAGATAAGCGATTGGAGATCATGGAAGCCCTAGAAGTTGTATTGTTAATGCATTAAAATTTTTCTCAACAACGAAGAAAGGAGATTGATAATCGTTATTTGTTAAGCAAAGTCATTCGAGTTTGAAACGAAGCCCAAGTGTGGACACGTCATTTCGGAAATAAGTTGAAAAATTACTTAGCAATCGAATAAGTGGTTGGATAATCAAAGGAGCACTTGCAGTCGAGTAGCAAAGCGTCACAATTACATTCTTTAGCAGAGATTGATATCAACAAACTCTTTGAAACATCTCGAAAGCAATTTATCAGTATGCTTCAGGGCATGAATTTCATGAAGCGGAGTGGGTCAAAATCTTGTTGAGCAGTGTTCTATGTGAGAGTATCAGTAGCTAGTCGTTGGAGATATTTTTTTTTGGAGCCGACCTGATGTTATCCTTGGAAGCGCATACTTATTATTGAACATCTGAGAGTGAATACAACAAAAGAGTGTTCACGTAAGAGCGAATTGATTGAAGATACAATTTGAAATATCATGTGAAGAAGCAGATAAAACTGTTATGACAGGTCCACAGGATTCTGTGCCCATGGCCAAGGACATGGAGGATACATTCATGGTTGATAATATTGAAGTATCAATGGAAGCAATGGATATTGATCTAGACAAGTTTGAAGAAACATTTATGAGTAATCAAGAGGCTGAGAGTCTTTATATCAGAAAGAAGATATATTGATTTAAGATATCACAGAAAAGGAAGCAGAAAAAGAGAAGACTGAATTGATGGATAGTTCATCATCATTGTTGTCAAGTTTGACACCTATAACAGACTTAGACTCATGGGGAGTAAATAAGTAAGGGGGAGTATATAATATGAAGGAGTCATGAAAAATAGATCAGATATTGCAGAAGAGAAGTATATGAAGAAGAGGCTCAGTGAATTGGTTAGCAAATTTACACTTGATCTTAGTTCACTCAAGGCTGGTCAAACATCCTTGAAAGAGTTTTCAGCAAAGGCAGAGAAGATAATATCAAAGGGGGAGTAAATTAATGTATAGAATATGGAGTATGTCATATGATCAAGGTCCTAGCACAGACTTGGAGAAAATGGAGAAGCTACAATATGCATTATGCGCCCATCCACAGATTGTCAATTCACTTATTGCATTTTGGGAGAAAGAGATCCAGAAGTTGCAGATTGCATATCCACATGTGTATGCTGAATAAGCACACAGAATTTTTTTTGAGCACCTTTGTCATTAATGTCAAAGGGGGAGTAGAGTATGAAGAATATGGAGTCTAAGAGGGAGATATAAGATAGAGAGTTTTTGTATAAGAGTACAGATAGTAACTTCGCCATATTCCTTTGTTGCCATTAATGACAAAGGGGGAGATTAATGGCAAGTTGACTATACTGGTGTATATGACTCTATTTAAGTGTTTTCATTATGGAAACAAAGTCATATGAAGTTTTGGAGTCAGCACACATTATCAAAAGATCAGAAATTGGCTAAGTACAGAAGACTGGACAGTTAGCAGAGTACCAGAAGAACAGAGCATCAGAGCATGTGCATACGACCGAGTTAGGACATGATCCTTTGAAGATAATCTTGTAAGTATGTATTCATGCTAAGTCTAAGAGAGCATGATCAGATCTGCAAGTATGAAAAAGATACAGCCAGTTGAAGAGGTACAACAAGTGAATGCCAGAACAGGACAGAGATCATGGAAAGAGCCGAAAGAGATTATTTTGGTACAAAAGTTGCACATATCCTCAGGACTTGCATCTTTGGATTAGTGATTTTTAGTGATCTAATCATATGTGGTTAAAGGCGCATGATTTGATTCATCTGGAGCAAGAAGTTAGAGCTAATTTGGTGGAGCGGAATGTGTGAAGAGACACGTCTGTTTAGTTTGAGTAAAGCAGTTGTAATTAATGTTGCACTGAATTAATGAAGGGTTGCGTGATTAGTTAAGTGATCAAGATAGATGGTAAAAGGTTTCCTAAAGCATACATGTTCGTGTCCCTTGAGGAAGTACTTATAGAAGGTCATTTGTGATCGAAGAAGTTGCGAAAGCCAGAGATAAGAAAAGCAAAGCAGAGTGTTAAAAAAAAAAATCTATATCTGTCATATGTTGATGATATAGATATTGAAGTAGAAGCTTTCAGAGTGAAGATAAGATTGTTATAGTGCTTTACAAGAGGTTAAAGCATCAGGACACAAAAGGAACTGATCAGACAATCAGTGTCACAGCAGCAATTCACCTTGCAGATACAGTGTGTATCAAAGATCCAGAAGGTTGTAGCCTTCACCATTTGAGCAGTGTGCTCTTGGACAGTGAGTCCACCACCCCTAACAGGGTTATTGTAAAAGACTCCTAACAGGGTTTGACCCTTAACAAGGTCACTGTACTTCATGTATTGTAAAGACAACTCCTAACAGGGTTAAGGATCTTCTAACAAGGATCATAAGACACTAGTACAAAATATTTGTGGGTACTAATTCCCACCAGGGTTTTCGCCTGCATTGGGTTTCCCCGTTATCATATGTGGTGTTATGTGTTGTGTATATTTATCTTATTTACATTGATATTCAAGTTCAGTACCTAAGCATTTAAGTAAAGATTTAGATAATCAGAAAAAGTATTAATTGATAGATCACTGATTCACCCGCTCCCTCTCAGTGATCCTACTCCTAACAGAGCCTTCATCCAAGATCTTCATGAATCTATCCATTGGTAGCTCAGTGTTAAGGTCACCTATTTGATAATCGATAGAGATGTGAGTCTACAAGTAAACTCAGTAAGACATCTTTTGCACTAGTACAAAATCTCATTTCCCATTTTCCAAATAAACCACATGACTTCAATAAGAAAAATATACCAACATAGATTAAGATCAACATCCATCCCTTTAAGATAACTAGAAAATATATCAAACTAGGTAACATTGTTCCTATAGTCCCACCTCAAAACATTACCCATAAAGATAAACCAAATAGCAGTAGAAAACTTGCATTTAAATAAACGATGATCTATATCTTCAAAACAATTGTAGATTGAAAAAACATATCGAGTAGGACTCATCAAAAGTTTTCAAAGAAATAAAAACCATTTGAAACAACATTGTTTTGGATAAAGTTTGTCGGACCAACAAACTTTTATAATGGAAGACCATTCACAATTCTCAAGATTAAGACCCCAAAACTGTTTTATATGATCAAGGACTCCAATGGACACAATCATTAACTTGTGCAATCCACGTGACTTGATATTCAAAAGGGAATCAACATCTTCCCAATTATAATTTTGAAAATATTTAATATTAAACTTAACTTTGATTGGAAATTGAATCAAGTCCATTACTCTTCTAATCATAGACAAAGATATCTTATTAGCTTTAGGAAGATTGTGATCCATCTTAATATGTGACCAACTTTTGATTTCATTGTTAATTAAAATATCATTGAAAGAAGATATATTGTTCCATTTTTTGGCAGAGCACTCTTGAATCAGGGAGATGAGGTTATTGTTGTAAATAAAGTTCTACCAAAGGGATATGAAGCCATAAAATTCATTATTACTTCTAATTATTGCATCACATCCACTGACCATCCTCCTATTGTCCATTCAAGCTTTCCAAATAAAACAAAAATAATAGATCCTAAAGGCTTAGTTAGAAATTCTAAAATAGAATATCATGGGCATAAATATATCTCAATTTAAAATTTGAGAATTAGGAAAAAAATAGAGTGAGATTACCTTGAATAGAAAAAGGGAAAAATTTGAGAATTAGAACAAATTCCTCTAAATTTATGCGAATGAGATCTTAGATAAGGCTTAAGTTTCAAACATTATAGCAAATCCCTATATGTGGGAATAGATGATATTAGGTAAGGCTCAAGAGTTATGCATTAATTATTCCAAATAGTACACCTTTTGTACAAAGTCATTGCATAAATAGATAATGAGGAGACAGAGATTCCAAAATGAAGATAAAAATGAAAGCTATGCAAGTTTGGTAAATTTTTGCTTCTGATGACATATTTTTTCATTAGTATGCAAAGGAAAATAGTTTTAAACCGTCGGTAACACCAACACCGAAAGACAGGTTTAGTGCAACCCGACAGATAACTTCACAAGGGAACCTGACAACAAAGTTTATAGAGTAACCTGACAAAGGAACCCGATAGGTAGACTACAAAGCAACCCGAGCACCAGTATACCGAGAGACAATTATAATCCCAAGAAATGTTGATCTGACTTACACGTCAGATAAAACACTTGTGTTTTATATTTAGCCTTTTGATTTTCTTTAAATCCATTTCTTGAGGGACAAGCAATGTAATTGTAATTGTTTTAATCAGTCTAACTGATTGAAAACATGCAAACTAGGAGATCAAGGTCAAGTTTTAAGCCTTTGATCATAGAGTTATCTTTGTAAAGTGTGAAACTAAAATAGGTCAATCTATTATGTATAAATAGATGTGTAATCAATCAGAACAAGACGATGTGATGATGATTGTAGACGAGGAGCACATCTATAGATCATACTAAGAGTTTTATACAGAAGGACAACAAAAGATGAAAACGGTTACCAAGAACCAGATTCAAGGCTACCGAGAAGATTAGAGGCATTGATCAATCACTATAGGTGATAAATATACATGTTAACTTTATTGGATATGTACTCAACAGTTCTAGATTGCATATACTCAGGTCAATGATTGTTTTTGACTACATTCTAACAAGTGTAAAAAATAGAAGAAATCCTTTGAGAAGGTGGATTTAACAATCCTTTTGTAAACCTCTTAATCGAGTGCACACTAAATAGTGTTGCTAAATTTCTTAACAGAGTAGACCTTAACCAGTCCCTACATGTTACTCCTAACAAGGTAAGATCATCAAAAGTGATCAAACTTGTAAGCCTTAACCGACCCCTTCCATTTTGCAGACAGTGAAGTTTTTGTGGGTTTCATCCCCACTGCAGTTTTTACCTTCTAATAGGGGTTTTCTGCTTTACCAAATCTTGTGTCATGTGTCAATACATTTCATGAATGTTTCTATGAATGTTTACATGCAATTAATTTTATGAATCAAGATATTACATGCATAAAGATAGAATAATAGATATGGTCGGTAATACAAGCAATTGATTACTAAAGAATAAAGGTTAATTGTCAAAAAATTTTAAGGGTATTGATTCACCCCTCCCCTCTTAGTACACACCATTCCATTATTTCCAACAATTGGTATCAGAGCTAGATCTCTTATTTGGAAAATTTTAAATACTTGAGATAAAAGATCATACAATGGAAAGGTATAAGCTAGACAAGAGTATTGAGAATCATAAGCTAGAGATACAGATCTTCTATGAGCAATACAAAGCAACAAGAATCAAGATGAGAGAGATACTGGATGAAAGAAAGGTTATGGCACCACACTGTAATGAAACAGACTATCATGAAGAAGAGATACCTGATTTATTTGAGTCATCAGGATTTACATCTAGCAAAGCATCAGACACATCTGAAGGAAGCATCACAAGTCTAAATGAAAGCAATCAACATTTGATAGAGAAAGTAAAGATACTGCAAATCAGTCAAGAGACACAGATGGTAAGGATGATTGATGTCATGAACAATGCTAGACAAGCTGAACAAGAAAGAACATTAGCTATTGATGACATGAGGAAGATCACTAAAAATCTACAAGAGAAAGAGTCAGAAATACAAAGACTTACTGAACATCATCATGAGATCACCAATCAGATTATTCTTATGAGTCAAGAGGCAAACCGAATGAACATAGAACTCATTGAGAAAATAGAATCTATTGGTGAGCTAAGAGAAGAAAATGAAAAACTCAAGCATGAAGTAAGAATTCGGCAACAACACAATGATATGATTAAGAAAGCTGAAGAAAGTACAAAAAGGATGGATGATTTTCTGGATGGAAAAAGAAGAGTCAACAACAATACCAGACTAGGGTATACCGAGCATGGAGAATCAACATACCCAGCTGATCACAAAGATGTCTACACAAATCCAAGACCAAGAAAGCTGTCATGCAATCAGTGTGGAAACCTAGGCCACACATCAAATGTTTGGAGGAGCAAAATGAAAGGTATTCCTAAATCCACATCTACATTCATAAGAAATTGTTATAACTGTAACAAGAAAGGACATAGAGCATATGAATGTAAATCTAAGGTGAAAAAACCAAAGAAGGAAACCTACATGGAAAAATATTGTCCTACTTGCAAAATGCATGGGCACACATCTCTTGAATGTAGGAAGAAGAAAAAGCAAGCATGGAAGCCAAAAGAGATCAAGAAAATGCTTATCAACTGAAAAGAGTCGGTAACTCATATGTTTGGGATTACAACCCATGGGCAAATTGCATAGCATGTGGTAGATTTGGTCACATAGCTACAAACTGCACGAGGAAATGGACAAGAAGGTCTAGAAGTTGGACTAACCCCGGAATGGCATGCTTACACTGACATAGGGTCGGTCATCTAAGAAAGGACTGCAGAGACCGAGTGACAAAGACAAGCATTTTCCCAATGGAAATACCATTGAAGATATCAGAAGGATGGGAAACAAAATGTGGAGGAAAGCTACAAACACTGATGATGCTGGACCGAGCAATGCAATTTGTGACACCTTATCCAATGGATCTGGTCATATCACCACCCCCACCTAAGAAGAACAAGTATGGAACTGCATTATACCAAGTTATACTTTACATCACTTCCATTATACATTGATGAAATGCCAAACTAGCATGAATAAAGATGCACTATGGTACTACTTGTTATGAATTTGTGAACTCAATCACGTCGGTCTATACATACCAAAAATCATCGGTGTACATACAAAGCTAAGTTGTCAATGCTTACCGAGAATCGTCGGTTAACATAAAAATCTAAGTTGCTAGTGCAAACCGAGAAGCGTCGATAATCATGTAAAAAGACAATGTTGTCTTCGCCATATACCGAGATCCGTCGGTGAACATGTGAAAATACAAATGAGCTAACACTTGCCTCGACAATCACGTTCTCACCAAGAATGAAGTTGGCATGTCACCCGAGCGACTCCGTCTTCGACACCCGACAAGTGGTTGAAGCATTAAATGCGCCACTTAGGGCATTGTCTATAAAAGGATGACAAAGACTTCATTTCAATCACCGACGATTTAGAGGAAAGAAGCAGAGCAAAGTAGAGCACAAAGAGACTAGATTGTAGAAGCGTTTAACTAGTAGATTCACAACATTCAACCAGATTCTTCAACAGCTACAGAAGGTTAAGTAAGTAACATCACCGAGTTCACTGTTTGTTTTACAGGAAAAACCCTAAATCTCAGTAACTATGGAAACCACATCTCGTGCAACAAAGATTAAGAACACCAAAGAAAACAAGGTTAACCTAATCAAGAACACCACCTGTGAGGAGCCACATTACAAGTTCTATCCAGAGGTTGCCTCACAACTTGACGACGCGGGTGCGTTCTTTGACATTCCACCTAGGGTTTTGCTGATCGAGGACGTCCGAGCCTACATACATTGCAAGATCGCAGAGATAGGAGATCTTGAGGTTGAGCAAGCTTACAAGAAGCTTTGCACAGGCGAAACCATCAAGAGGAGCATAAACACATAGAGGTCAAAGGGCTGACAAATGCCCTAATGTTCCCGAAGGAGTTTAAGACTGAATGGATTAGATTAGTGCTGAGTAGAGTGCATGATCGAAAGATGTGGCTGGATGAGCCAAAATAGATCATCATAGATGTGATACACATAGTGACCGGCTATCCTATAACCAACAAGGCCAAGGCACTAAAACACCCTTCTCATCCTGAGATTGAGAAGATGACATGTGTAGAATGGGATGGCAGAGGATTGAAAGTAAATTCCATCAAGGATCCAAAATTGAAATTTTGTGCATGTGTGCTAGGCTACAAGATAATCCAAGCCAACAGGATGAATAGTATTGCATCCGGAGCAGTAGACACTACACACAAGATTGTAAAGAAAGGATTGTGGTTGGATCTATCAGAACTTCTAATAAAGAAGTTAGAGGAGAACATGAGGACAATCGGATCTGCAAAGTTTAACTCATGTAAGTTTGGATCACTCTTAATGTGCATATTTTTATACTTCCAAGACTTCTTTCCATCTATCGGTAATATCAACTGGGATACTACCCAACCAGTGACAATTCAAATCAGTGAATTCATTAAGTCACTAGGTGACAACTTTACATCAATTATGGATGAATACTTCACTGGATTTAAGGACAGAATGCAGAAAATAATGAGGATACCAGAACAAATGGTAGAAAAATATAAAGTTGATATTTGTTTTATGGTGGACACTGATACTACCTTGATCAAACCAGCCGTACCGAGGACAACATGGTTAGCACCACTTGACTATGAGATCAACATAGATCAAGCCACTAATGCTATTGAAGCATTGTTAAATGAGCCATTAGACAAGTCACAACCAAGGTTTGGAACCTATGAGGAAGCTAAGGAAAGAATAAAAACATTCTTAGTTGTGAAGAAGATTAACAGAAAGAAAGAAAAAATGGTAAAAAAACTTAAGAATAAGTTGTCAGTAGATGATGAAGAGTCATAAAAAAGGATGACACCGAGGGACAATCACCCGTCAGTGAAGAAAAACTATTGAGTGACTTTGAATCTACAGAGTCTGATGCACCACCACCACCTGCAAAGAAACCAAGGACTAATACTGCATCAAGGACTAGAAGTCAGATAACTAAAGATGCAAGCTCATCACAGGTAAAGAAAGGACAAGTGAGGACTTACAAGAGAAATCCTCAAACCGGGAAATAGGCACCAACAAAAAGAAGAAAATTCATTAGAAGCAAGGAAGATATAAAAGACACTGAAAAAGATGAAAAACCTATAAAAAAAAACTTCCTACTATAATTGATGAGGTATGTGCATCTATCATCAAGGGAGGTTCAATAACAGAGACTAAGATTAGAAAATGGCTAACTCTGGATCCCGAGGATCAGAATAAGATAGAGGAGGCAATCATCACAACAATGTGTATATTCAAATATATACCAATACAATTTGAAGGTAAAATGCCACAAGAACTTCTAAACAGACTATCATCAAGGTGGAAATTTGCATTATATTCTGAGAAACAGATAAGGGAAATAGCCCTAGTTTCTGTTATGCCACCCGAGTCCAAAATGGAAGAAATTGAAGAAATGATGAAGTTGCATTCCAAGAAGTTCTCACCAAAATTGAGAACCTACAAAGTTCTATAGGGAAACCTAATTGAGCTTGACAAAGCAAGTGAGGATGCATTGAGAAAAATACTCAATGTAACTAAAGAGGATACAAGCCCCGAGCGAGTATTGGCATTCACCAACAAGCCTCACAATGAAGAAATAGAGGCTATACCGATCCAAGAGCACATTCTGATAAATGACATTGAGGATGACAATCAAATTGAATTAATCATCGAAGCTAGTAAATAAATGGACGACATTCCTCAGATCTTGCAGTCTTTAGGAGACACAACCGATGTCACAAACCAAGATGTGACAATAATAGATATTACCGAAGATCCCGCCGATGAGGTAAAGGAAGATGAGGATATCACTATTACCTCTGACCAGCCCAAGGAAACATGATACAACAAAGGATGCTACACATGTGAAGATACCGGGCCAAATGCCACTATTGATACAAGCTATCAATATCATCTCAGAAAAGTAGAAGTCACTCGATCCTGATGCAAGCATACCTGAAGATAAAGGTGAAGAGGAGCATAAAGAAACAAATGATGAACAAAATGTAACAGATGGTGAACAGAAAGATAAAGATGAAAAAGACAAGAAAGGTGATGACACTCCTAAGGATACCAAAGGAGAAGTTGCAGATAAAGAAAAGGTTGATGTGGAGACGTCCACACCAAATCGACAGGTAGAAATCGAGCAACAACTAAAGGGCACAACACCTCCAAAACCTTCATCAAGCACATCAGACCAAGCAACAAAACTTGCTATGGTACTGCATACAGGTGCCTCCACTACACTTTTGAAGAAGAAGAAGAATAAGAATCCAGTCACACTGGACGAAATCATTGAAATACCATACTGTGATCCGAGGACATTGGATCCAAAGTCACTTAAAAAGTATGCAGAACTTTGTAAAAGAAAAGCTATCCAAGATAAGCTTAAGAAGGAGACAAAGGATACACAGGTACTAGAGAAAACCAAGGAGATACTTCAGCAGATTGTACCTGATATAGACATTGATCAAAATGATTCTATCATTGATCAATTAGTTTCTCTTACCGAAGCCATCACATCACATAATGTGGATGCAGAGAAGGCCATAAAAGAACGTGCAGAGCAAAAGTACCAATAAAAGTTGACAAAGAAAATAAGCCAAGAAGTGGCCAAGAACAAGGTAAAGCTGTCTGAACTAGTCACTGAATTAGAACCAATTATTTCAGAAGCTATAGCCTTAGTTCAAAATTTATGCACTTTAGAGCAATTCACTAAGGAGAATAGTGAGAAGATTACACAAATAGATGCAGATCTAAATGCTAGCGCACAGAGTCTAACAAACATTGACAATGCAATCAAGTTGCATTATGAAAAGATTATGGAAGCTAAAAGGTTGAGACTAGAAATTTTAGAGGCAAAAACAAAATTTAGAGATGAGGTAACCGAGCTATAAGCTCTACTCCTACCGAATCTTACACTACTACAACAAGATATAACAATGAAAAGACAATTGATTGACACCCCGGAAGTGTCTGTCACTGCCAACATCTATGATATGTACACAAGGATTACATTGGAGCACATGGCTCTAGAAAACCTTCAGGAGAAATGGGAGAACATGAAGAACTCCCATTCCCATATTTTTGAAAAGTTGTAAGTAATTACACCTTTGCCCTTATTATAAAAAAAGGGGAAATATGATATGATAAAGGGGGAATTAATATGTGTTAAAGAGGGAATTGATAAGGTGAAAAGGGGAAATAGTATAAAGTCAAAATGTATATAGATAGATATGGATTTTTCGCTCTGCTAGGGTTTCATGCGTACGGTGTACTGTCTGTGTTTCCACTCTGAGCCATCCATCTGTCAAACCGCATTTACTGCGGGATCCCTTTTGCATTAGGGTTAGCTTTTATTATGGCTCCGGCCAACTTTGGCCCAGCAGTTGCTGCTGGTGCGCGAGTTGAAGCTTTGGACAGCCATGGTGCCTCCTCTGAACAAACGTCCCCGCAAGTTTGTCCCAAAGGTCTTTCACGAGGTAACCCTGATATTGTTCTTAATCCACAGGAATTTGATTCTGCTTGTGAATGGTTAGAAAAATATACGTTGATTGGATATTTTGTGGGTCGTA
>MU227442.1:269917-281152 GCA_018584345.1 Thuja plicata | reverse complement strand
TAAGCTGGTAGCCAACCTGGAAAATCAACATTTTCCAACTGACTACATGAAGATAGAAGGAGACAATGATCAAGTGTTCTTCATTGCTCAACGTCGACCATGGGCTTCACAACAAGGTATGCCACAATATCCTCTATATTTTTCAAATTTTAACAATAATCAGTGGCAAAACCAAAATTATCAGAACACTTCTCAGTACTCTTAGCCCCAATGGAAAAATCAGCAGAATAACCAATAGAATAACCAATGGCCTAACCAGTAGAATAACCAATGGTAAAACCAAAAAAATAACCAATGGCAAAACTAGCAGAATAACCAATGGCCTAACCAGCAAAATAAACAATGGCAAAACCCACAAAATAACCAGTGGCCTAATCAGTAGAATCAATGGCAACCACCGCAAGGAAATTGGCAGCAAACTAATCAATGGAGGGGGCCTCCACAATGGTCTAACCAAAATTTTGGCAGTCCACAATTACCACCTCTAGTGCAACCACCTGCAATAATGCCACCTCCCGCAGCAACTAATGCTAATCCAAAGCCAACCCAATTGCCTGCTCAACCACAGCCAAATCTAAACAACAAATAGCAGCAGCAGCAAACGTACACTACTGACACTCAACAGTGCCCTACTTACTCAGTAGAGATAGCTGATATCCATTTGAGGTCTGGTACCACCCTGCCTACACCTGAATATCCTATTATTACAGAAGTTGCAGACACTCCTGCAACACTACTTCCAGAAGCCACATTGCCAAATACTAGCCAACCGACTGATATACCTAGAAAAACTACTGTCCACACTTCAAATCCACCCTTTCCATAGAGGCTAAATAAAGAAAAACCTATACCCCAAGAGGAAGAAACATTTGATATTATTGAGCAGTTGAAAAATATGAATATTCAAATCTTACTATTCCAAGCTATCAAATATATACCTATTTATGGAAAGGCTATTAAGGAAGCATGCCTTAAGAAGCCAAGGTGGAAGAAGAAAGACCCTCAAACAGTACATGTTGTAGGGAAATTAATAGATATCATGTTAGTAAAGGTGGTAATACCAAAGTATTCAGATCTTGGCAGTTCAGTAGTCGACCTAATAATAAATGGACAGACTGTGAAAAATGCTCTAGTTGATTTGGGAGCAGCAATAAATGTGATGACTAAAGATACAATGCATAGGATAAGCATAGAAGGCTTAAGAACAATAGCCACAATGTTACAACTTGCTGATAGTTCAACCATTACTCCAGAGGGTCTCATAGAAGATGTGATAGTAACCTTAGATTCATGGGAGTATCCTGCAGATTTTCTTATCCTATCATCGAAAGTAAACTTTGTTGGTTATCCTGTAATCTTGGGAAGACCCTGGTTAGCCACCACTGATGCCAAAATTAATTGCAGATCGGGTAGTATGACAACTTCAAATGGTCAAGCCATAAGGAAGTTAGCCCTATATCCTCCTGCCCAACCCCAGCCAGACTTGGGAGAACCTATTTGGCCAGACTTAGGAGATGAGGAGGAAGAGCTGAATTCAGTAGCCCAGCTCATGATGTTGCATAGGAAATATTTTCTAAAGATGCAAGAGAAAAAGGATGTGATACAGAGCATACTTACAAATGAATGTATTGTGGCTAAATATGTTTCAGAAAGTTCTATTTTACAGCTATGTGCCTATGAGGACTGTATGTCTCCAACAAATCCTGAAATGATTGATCAATTACTGACAAGTGAAATAGCAAGAAGTCTAGTGCTTGAAGTGTTAATGGTAGAGCTAACAACAATAGTGGAACTTTCCTTTGGTTGTAGCCTACATATAAACAACAAGCTATCCCAATCATAGTTGACATTGTTAACCAAGCTCCTCAGTCAGCATGAAAAAGCCTTTGCATGGGATTATGGAGATATGGAGGGACTAAACCAAAAAATTTGCACCCACAGAATCTACATCAATGATGGAAGCTTTCCACTTCAACAACCACAAAGGAGAATAAATCCAGCACTGAGAGAAATAGTTAAAACAGAGTTGTAGAAGTTGTTGGATGCTGGATTCATATACCCAATCTCTAATAGTAGGTGGTTATCACCATTCGTAATTGTACCTAAGAAAGGAGGTAAGTAGAAAATATGTATGGATTACAGAGAATTAAATAATGCTACAAAGAAGGACCACTTTCCTTTACCTTTTATCGACCAGGTCTTGGATAATTTGGCTGGAAAGAAATATTTTTCCTTTCTAGATGGATACAGTGGTTACAATCAGATAAGCATTGCCCCTGAAGATCAAGAAAATACCATGTTCACATGTCCTTGGGGCACATATGCCTATTCAGTATTACCATTTGGATTATGCAATGCACCTGCTACCTTTCAGAGAGCTATGATCAACATCTTTGCTGATATATCACATGATTGCTTGGAAATCTACATGGACGACTTCACTACATTCGGTGTCACATTTGAGGAAGCTCTAAAGAACTTGGAGAAAGTACTGATTAGATGCGAAGAGCATAACCTATCTCTCAACAGTGAAAAGTGCTTTTTGATGATGCAGGAAGGAGTGGTGTTGGGACATTTTATCTCCGAAGCTAGAATCCAGGTAGACCCTGTGAAGATAGAGGTAATTCTCACACTCCCTACTCCTACTAAGCAAAAAGAAGTCAGATCTTTCCTAGGTCATGCTGGCTATTATAGGAGGTTTATCCAGAACTTTAGTCAAATAGCTAGTCCTCTGTACAACTTACTTACCAAAGAAGCTAAATTTTCTTGGACAAAAGAATGTGATGAGTCCTTTCTGTAGCTCAAGTCACTTTTGACAACTGCACTAGTACTTAGGGGTCCTGACTGGACATTGCCATTTCACATACATGCAGATGCTTCAGACTATGTTGTAGGTGTTGTCTTAGGACAAAAGACTAAAAACCTTGAAAATGCAATCTATTATATCAGTAAGAGTCTACATGGACCAGAGTTAAACTATACAGTGACTGAAAAAGAATTGTTAGTAGTAGTTTATGCTCTGAACAAATTCTGCCATTATGTGACTGGTTATCCTATCTTTGTTCATACTGACCATGCAACAATTAAGTATCTCATGAACAAACCTGCCATCATAGGCAGGTTAGCAAGATCGCTCCTTCTTTTGTAGGAATTTGATATAACAATCATTGACAATCCAGGGAAAGCAAACGTGGTAGCTGATAATCTATCAAGAATTCATCATGTTGAAGAAGATACTACTTTGATAGATGATACATTTCTAGATGAACATTTGTTTCATATTGCTATCCAGAATCCATGGTATGTAGATATAGATAATTACCTAGCAGCTAATAAAATGCCAACACATTTCTCTTATAAGGATAAGAAGCTACTTGTAGAGAAAAGTTTCCATTTCTCTTGGATTGATAGCACATTATTTTACACTGGACCTAACCAAGTCATGAGGAGATGTATGAGAGAAGATGAGACATATGACATTCTTCATGCATATCACAATGAACCATGTGGAGGGAACTTTGCAGCCAAATGAACAACACAAAAGATTTTAACAACTGGCTACTATTGGCCTACACTTCACAAAGATGCAGCAAGTTATACAAGGAAGTCTGACAAGTGTCAAAGAATGGGCCAACCAACAAGATCAGATGAAATACCCTTAAACCCACAGGTGGTGGTAACACCATTTAATAAATGGGGCATAGAGTTTATTGGCCCAATAGACCCTCCATCCAATGGGAAATCATACATTCTGGTATGCATAGATTACCTGACCAAATGGGTCGAAGTCAGAGCAATGAAGCATGCCAGAGATCATAAAGTTGCTGAATTTTTGTATGAAGAAATTTTTACTAGATATGGCGTGCCAAGAGAACTTGTTACTGATCAAGGTACACAATTCACCTCTAATCTGATAACAGAGCTCATGAAGGAATATAATATCAAACATCAAAAGTCAAGCCCCTATCACCCCCAAGCCAATGGACAAGTAGAAGTAACAAATCGGGAAATAGAAGCAATTTTAACAAAAATAGTTCATTTGCATCACCAAGACTGGAGCAACAGACTATCAGAAGCCATCTGGGCATATAGAACAACATGGAAGACCACCACAGGGTTCACTCCATTCGAACTGTTATATGGAAAAACAACAATGCTACCAATTGAGTCTGAACACAAGACATTAAGAACAACACTGGAGTTAAATATTGATCTTCCTACAGCATAGAGAGAGCACTTGCTGCATCTCAACTCTTTGGATGAAATGCGCAAGTCTACCCTACAGCGCATAGAAACTATCCAAAAGCAAAGAAAACAGTGGCATGACTCCCATATCAAGAGTAAGTAGTTCAAAGTTGGAGATTGGGCATTGTTATATGATTCCAGATTCCAAGAGATACCAGGCAACCTGCAGACATGATGGCTGGGTCCATATGAAATAAGCCATGTATTTACAAATGGAGCAGTCCAGTTGACCATAATTGACCCTGTCCACTTCAAGCTACTAGTCAATGGCCATAGACTAAAGTTGTATCACTAGCCACAGATGAAAGAAGACTACCTGCAGTAATTCAACCAGCCAGTTTTAAAGGATCAATAGGTAACACTTCCTGCAGTAGAGGGTGTCAACCTTCTTCCTGTAGCTCTTCAATAAGAATTCATTTGAACCATGACCATAATAAAAAATTTATGTTTACATAAAGTTCAAATTCTCCATTCGCTTTCTACATTCTTCTTTTTCAACCCACTTCATTTCTTAATCTTCCATCCACCCACCTTCCATGTCATCATATTTTTATGCTTTCAATAAAGAGATAGTGCACTAACGCATGCTGACCGCCGGCATCGTCATTCCACTCTTGCCAATCTTTCCTGGCACGTGCAACAATCAATTACTAGGTACGAGCTTTTCAAATTTATTTCCATTTTTAGCGCATAGATTTAGTTGGTTATATCGAATACTGCAATAAATGTATCGTTGCCGCCTTAATCCAGTTCCATACCTTCTGCCAAGTTTGACAAGTGAGGACACTTTTCCATATTTCATAGGGGGCAGGGAAGTGTGCCAATTTCTAAAAATGTCATTTTTATTTACTCATTAAAGATTCTCAAATCTATACTTTGGCATTGTCTTAATTAAAATCCAGCTGCCGCATCACACAAGTGTCAAATGTCATACCTTTATTCCAAATAAACCCCTAACTGTCAGACTAGATGTGACCCAATATTAAAACCATGACATAACTCTTTCTCTTGCATGAATATCTATGATTCATTCTATTAAAGTACATTATTATTGATCATATCAAGAATACCAGAAGAATGTGAAAGAGGGTCTGTGGTTTTACAAAAGGTAGTCTTAAATTCAAAGGAAGAAGAAGGTAATTATCAAGAACAGGGTAAAGGTTGAATTTGATAAGCACAAATGGGGGGCCAATTGCAGCAACATGAACCAGTGGTTCATGGTATTTTAATATCTGATGTTTAGGCCATAAGAAGATTTAATGCCTACGGATGGCTGGGGTATTTCTTAAAATTGACGGAGTTTGATGAGGAAGCAGCATCAGAATTTGCAAACATATTTGATGAGGGCCAAGCAATGGTATGGGGGTTGCCAGTTGTTGCAACAGAGGAGTGAATAGCAGAAGTGACCGGTTTTCTAGTAGTTGGGGAGCACTATCCCAATGCCCATGATGCTAGGTCAGCCAAGGCTCAATTCACCCTACCAGGAGACCCTCCATTGGAGATCACTAAACAGGGATGCAAAAGGATGTCCATTCCTCCACCATACCAAGAGTTGGCTATGCACATTATAAGGTATTTCACCTATGAAGGGTGATTCTCTAATTTACATGCACATTATTTTAAGCTACTTAGTTATGTACGACATAATATCCCAATGAATGCACCCAATTTTCTATTTAATATGTTGTGCATTAGTGCTGAAGAAACCCAGAAAGGGAAAGACAGCTCTGTTACTCACCATGCCCTGATTAAATTACTCATAGAAAGATCTCTTAGGGATGCCTCCCCTATGACATGGGCAGAGTTTGTCCATC
Source organism: Thuja plicata (assembly GCA_018584345.1). Taxonomy (NCBI): domain Eukaryota; kingdom Viridiplantae; phylum Streptophyta; class Pinopsida; order Cupressales; family Cupressaceae; genus Thuja; species Thuja plicata. The sequence goes on along the minus strand of MU227442.1, from coordinate 275,093 downwards.
ATAAAACCCTTCAGCCTCAAATTGCCCCTAATGTGCAAATTAGCCAAGATAATGCAGTTTCCCCTGACCCAGTTGCTGAGCAAAGTACCCAAGGGGTAGAAACCAAAAATATATAAGGAAATGTGCCTTTAACCACTCACATGAGAAATATACCTACTGCCGCCCAAACCAAAGGAAAATGGAAGTTAGTACGAGAAACTTTAGTTCCTGCAGCTGAACCATGAAACCCTCAAGTCTCGAAAAAGAAGAAAATGAAATCAGTTCCTGCAGCCACTACTCCTGCAGCAGAGAAAACAAAAAGGGTTAGTAAGAAAAAGGCTGTAGAAGATGAGGAAATCCCTATAAGAAGAAGTTCTAGGATGAGAGGGCAGATTCCTAAAGTGCCCACCAGAAGCTAGCCCTCTTCCCCCAAACAATTTGAGGAGGAAACTCCTATCCATATTGTTCCAGATGATTCTCTCAGCTAGTCTGAGATTCCTGACATTCCTCAAAATCTAGAAGAGGAGTGTGAAGATGAGCTAAATGTATGTCAAAATCACCTAGGATTCAGTCATTAAGATGTTCCAACTCGTGAGGAAGAAACCCCTATAACTCACCAGCTGGCTTGCACAAGAAATGCTTTAGTTTCCTATAAGCGAACTTGGTTAATAAAATTCTTAGAGCAGTTATGGAAAGAACAAAGGAAGAAGATTAACCAAGATGAAAATAGTGGTCTGATTACTCTGCAAATGCTTCTTTTCTAGTTATATAATAAACATGTGCTGAAAACCACTCTATATGGAGAAGAGAAAAAGAAATTGCAGAAAGTAATAGTAGAACAAGAAGAGGAAATTGCAGAATTGAAAGATCAATTGGCAAGACAGAAACAGAGAATGGAACATGCCCTTAAACTAACTGACTAGGTAATTGCTTGTAGACCTCCACCTAGGGTCTATACTATCTATCTAAGAACAATTCCTCCTATTTTAGTTGATGATGACCCTCAAAGATGTAAACGCAGAGTTCAAATCAGCCCAGGAATTCTATGGTTTATACCAGACACTTCCATCTTGGCAACAAAACCTACTATGTGAGTTGTATGTGCATAATTTCATCATCCCTACAGAGGCTGAATGGAATCCCTACCTTACATAGGGGATATACACCTAAGGGCCCTGATGTCATGGATGGACAATGAGGCTAACTATGATAGACAGTTGGAGAATTACAGAGAACTTGAGAAAATAGAACCCCTACCCTTAAGAGAAGAAAGCAGTCAACCAGAAGTATTCCTGAGGGATTGGTTCAGACTGACATATGGAAATGTTAAAAAGGAAATCAGAGATAAAATTTTTAAACTTAGAGTAGATGTGTATGCAGAATATGACAGCATGTCCTATTTTGTCTTCCAAAGAGCTTTAACCAGTGCCAGAAGTAGATGGGGCAAATTATCAAAGGTATTCAAAAGATCAGAACCACATAGCCCCATTAACCTTGAAGCAGCTATACACTAGGCACAAAATTACATAGCGTTGGGAAGGAAAATCAGGTAGGAGCTCTGGTGTCTGCTCATAATGCAGCCGCCCATGCTCCTTTGGCCCTTGTATGATATCAACACAACCAAACTTGACAGGCTACAGGAAGATCACAGAAGGGAAGTTTGGGAAAGAACAAGAGGATTCTACTACTCCTTCAAAAGCCAGAGGCAAGGAAGAACTGAAGTTGGTGACTATAGGTCAATTTCTATAAGGTGCAATGCTTGAGGACAAGCATTTGATTAACCAAGGGGCAGATGATAAGGCCAAATTATTGCCTCTATTTTGTATAATTTTAAATACTTTGTTCTAGGTTTTGATAAAATATTTGAGAGCCTAGCCAGTCAAAACTTGTGATAAAGTCCAGATAGAACTGATAAACCATGGGTAGATGTTTGTGACATATTTTGCTAATATTATACATATAGTGCAATATTTCATAAAACCATCAGAATCTATGTTCTAATATCTAGATATTTAATTTGATTAAGCTTGTTGCATGAATATTTCCGCATCATAACTAACTTGACATGAGAGAAAGCGGCTAGAGAGTGGTCGACAAAATTCAAGGAAGACTATTGAGGACCAGCTATGGCAGAATGATCATTATAGCACTAAGAAAATATAGCTGCTACAATGGAGCCATTATTCCAGGATGCGGGGATGTAGTGTGCCTATATTCCCTCTGCACTTTATTATGTTGAACTGGTCGCCCGAGCTTTATTACCCACACCGTGGGCTGTTGCATTTCCATCTTCTTCTCCGGTATGTTTTCAACAAGATAGTTTCTTTTCTATTTTGTAATAAGTGTTCGATCCTCTATATATAGGGATTGGACTGATAGTTTGAGGTTAGCTAGGAAAATGAGAGATAGAAGTTTTTGAAAGAAAATTGTTTTATCTTGCAGCAATCTATTTCAAGTTCCATGTCTTGTTTCTATGTAATGAGTTTTTGAAATGCAATGAAGTAATTCTTGGTTTACATTCTATGTTAATAGTTTAGCAAAAACTGACCAAGGGGGCCCACTTGGGAGGTGGAATAGGTTAGAATAGAATAGATTTCATTTCCAGCATTTCCAGTATTTCAGATAGAAGTTACAATTTCTTCCTGTAGCATCATACCTTGTGAGTGTTCCTGCAGCATCTGCAAGAATAGTTATATTGGATGTTCTAGGCTGAAGTATAGGTTTCAGTAGAAGTTTGCAATTCTAGCATTCATTCCAGTAAGAAGATAAATGTATTCTTTTCCTGCAACACTATTGTAGGTTTCTTTTATGCATTTTTACCTTCCTACAGCATAAGCAGAATGACTCCTTAAGAAACCTAGTGCACATATCGTGCTGACCATTTCAAGTATATGTCCCTGGGTTGACAAGTTAAATGTACCTCATAACGAGAGTAGTCCTTAGATTGAATGAACCATTCCTAAGAAAAGCCTTGAGCATGATTATTCCACACCTATTGTGAGGCGGTTCAGATCCCAATCATACTGAAAACACATGGGGCAAAAACAAGCCAAGTCTCATGTCCAAATGGTCTATGTACTACTATCAGAGCTTCAGAATGAATGCATTTTTGAAGAGTCTCTCATTGTTTGATAATCCAATCTATCTCCTATAGTTCCCTCCTCAACCAACCAAAAGAATCTATGCACTGTAGAATCAAGAGTCCCCCCTGTGATAATACTAAAGTACACCAATCAACAATAGAATGAGTATCAAGAAGTATAGCATCTGAAATCCTCAATTTCTCCTTAACTAGAGCTCTCTTCACACACACACCTAATCCATCATGCTTCCCTTTCCCATGCCCTGACTTAAAAAAACACTAAATATGAGGTACACCTCTCTCCACATGTGTTCTACACAACCAATAAAACATTCTGGCATTCTTAAATTGATTGGTGCAATTATCTGAGCAAATGAGATGCCTATCCATAGCAATATCATTTTCCTCCAAGAAGTCAAAATAGTTCTGGAAACAATATTGGACAAAATCATGAGAGTGAGACCTATCATCACTCATATAAAAATGGTACTCTTTGATTATCTTCCACTCATCTTTTGTGCTATCAGGGGAATTTCTATATGTGATGTGTACAAAAATAGAAACCTGAATGGAATTGTAATATTGAGCTTGAGTCTCATTTAGGGGCTGCAATGTATAGTTCTTTGCAAAGTCTACAACTGATATAATAGTTCCAATGGGGAAAGTATCCTTACACATCCTAAATTGTTGATCCAACCATTGAGACCTATGACTATGCCCTGCATACTTGTAAAAAAGATTTATCTTGAAATCTGAAATAAAATCAGCAACATTGTATTGTTTTGCAACCAACTCACATCTAGAGCCTTCACCTCCACTCTTCAATGTATATTTCACTGTTTCATATACCTTTTTTTGGATGAGTGTCTTTCCAAAATCATGTTCCAAACCCTCATGAAAACATGTCCTAAACTTGGACAAGCCACCACATTCTAAGCACTTGGCATTTAAGCAATCTTTTTTGTAAAATAAACAACCATCATCTCTATGGCATAAAAATTGATCTAGCAAGTCTCTTGATGATTTGGGAAGACCACTTACACCACAATCCTTTAGCATTTAATTATTATGCAAAGTAGAATGAATGGACCGTAATAGTTCATGATGCATTGAAAACTCAACATGATATTTGCAACAACATGTATTCCGAATCTTAAGGGGTACACAATAAAATGGCTTCATGGATTCAAAAAACCTTTGTGCTATTTTCAATGTTGGATGTGTCTCACAAAATTTTTTATACAACATTGTTTGACTTACCTCCACATAATGTTTAGGATGTGGAGTGCGGTCTCGATTGCCAACTCTTAATTTCAACACATCCTTCACATTTGGTGACACTCTTGAGTTAGCATGCCAAAATTGTTGAATTTCATCCTTGAAAAAATCTATTAGCTTCTTATCAAAACACGGAAGTCTCCCACCATAAGCCCATGTATCAATTTGAAGTAGATCATCAAGTCTTTCTCTTCTTGCAATTGCTCTATCCAAAGTTTTACAGTTTATATTGAAGTCAACACAAGTTTGTCTCATCAAATGAGCCTTTCTCAGCTGATGACTTACTAAGGAGGTTGTAATAACCCTTTGAGAAACTCTCTTGTCTTTTTCTCTGCTAGTCTTCCCAATGATATTGAGAGCATTAAAAATATTCTTCACAACAATGGAATTTCTCTCTATTTTCTTGTTCACATGAATTTTCAATTTCACAAGCACAGGTCTCATCTTTTGCATCTTTAACAACTGCACAAAAATTTGGCATTGCTCAACCAATGTCCTTTTTCCAAAAATTGATCATAAAGTCTTGAAGCCCACAACCTAATGGTTCTATGTGATCTCTTTCCTTCCAAACTATTCATAATGTTCTCCTCAATTTTAATTAACCATTAAGGTGTTCTTGAAAGCCCCAAATTTGAATATTGATTATCTTTATTGCAAGGGACTTCATATCGCATATAATTTGGAGATGTGTAATGTTCATGTGGTTCTTATGCAACATTTTCATTCCCCAAGTCTACATTTTCAATCTCCATCTATACATTTTCATCTTCATTCCATTCATTGTCATTCCCCAAGTCTACATTTTCATTCCCCAAGTCTACATTTTCATTCTCCATC
>MU227442.1:240945-256732 GCA_018584345.1 Thuja plicata | reverse complement strand
CTCTAGTTTAAATGCAATTTCATTTCTAGATTAAGAGCATTTGATTTCTAGATTAAGAGCATTTCAAGCTTTCTAGATTAAGAGCACTTGATTTCATAGACTAGTTGCAATTTCAATTCTAGACTAGCTGCAATTCATTTCATAGATTAATTACATTCTATTTCATAGATTAATGGAAAATTCATCTTCTCTCATGCTTTATAAATCCTCCATGTTAGCAATGGTCAGGTTGTTGGCTCTCATTCTGAGAGTAAATTCGACATGCACAACTAATTAGGAGGCAACAAGTTGCTTCAATCAAATTTGCAGGATGAACAATTCATGTTTGTCTTTGTGAATTGAATGATTGAGTAAGGACTATGCTGAGTTTGTGCCTGATTTAAGAGGTCACATTCAAGCACACACATTTTGGCACCCACCGTGAGGCAGAAAAAATGATTTCTGGCCTCATTTTTGAACTTTTTGACAGTGATATGGGAACTGTGCTGTACGTCCGTACAACACTAGTATGGAGTCTCGCGCGAGGTTTCATGTCAAGCCATGTGAATTTTTTCTCTTTGTAACACTCTATCACATGAAGAAATAGAAAGCTCGTGTGCCTCAAAGTACTTTCTCGTACGTGCAAAGTACTTCCTCACGCAAAATTTAGCAGACAGATATTTAATTTCTAGAATTTGTAATTTTCTGCTTTTCTTTTCTGACATCTTCTCTCTGCTGTGATTTTTCTATTTCTGATTTCTGCTACAACATAACAGTGGTTTGCAGGTTTTCTTGTCAAAGATCAAAAAACTTTCTAACAGTTTTCTTGCAGGACGATTGTCAAAGGCATAATCAAAACGTCATGTTTGTTTATTGTTTTTCATTCACATAGTTTAAATAGGGCTTTGTTAAAATTTTGTAAGGATCCCGATAGAAAAGTAGGGGAATAGGCTCTTCATTACATGGAAGTGATGCCCATGGATGTTGCTAGAATGATGGATACTTGGGGAAGCAAAGCAAGATAGTGAATCTTTAACACTTCTACTTGTTAGGGGATTATGCTCTTCTCTCTTTGAGAGAATCAGAAACCCAAAGGCTTGTGGATTTGGTGGAGTGAAACTATATTGGTGATGAAAATGCTTGATGTATTTGGGTGAGGTGAAAAGGTAGAGAAGTATTCTCTTCTCTCTTTGAGAGAATCAGAAAATCAAACCCTTGAATCCGAACCAAGTTGTGTCACCTTTAGAGGGCCTGCTAGAAGTTGAACCTCTAGGAATGACCTGAGTGAGTACACACCTATTGCCGGTGATTCCACCTCACTCTAATAAAGTCTTCTTTGTTGAGTCCAAAGACTCCAAAGCCATGGTAACTTCTTTCTCATGATTTTGACTATCATTGTGAGAAAGCCTTGTTTGTCGTACTGAGCGGCGCTGCTCCCAGCCTTGCTTGCAAGGGTATATGACTTACAAGTGTTGGTGTGGCTGCAAGGCCCCATCTCTGTATCAAAGGAACCAAAGGTTATTGTGAATGAAATCCTACTAAACACTTTCTTAGTTAGATGCCTACCTGGTTCACCTCCGAAAGGAGACATAATCTGTGCGCTGGGAGAGGGAAGAATCTCTCCCCTAGATTCTCGACATAGGTATGCACTTGGATGCTTGAAGTGTTATATGACACTAGCCCCTATTTTAAGGGTAACCTTCAAACATATACTTAGTCCTTGGAAACAGAAAAAATACGGGCGCTCTTTCGAGGGTGACACTGCTGTGTGAGGTGCACACATACGCATAAGACAGCGGGGCACAAATTTTGTCTTCTCAACCAATTTTCTTTGTAGGGATAATTCAGTTTTTGTTTTTGAGTCTTAAACCATCTGAATCATCATCAAACAAAGACTCCCATAATTCTACCAAGTTGCTTTGTCCTTGGTAGAACTATTTACGACTATTGTTTGTGTCACTACTGCTTGATTGAAACTTCATGTTTGTAAATGAGTGCTTGTCACCTTGAAATGGAGATTGCTGATTTGTATCATCATAAAAATATCCTAAACCTGGAAATCTTGTCAAGGAATAGTTCTCACCATGTCTCAAAATCTAGTTTTTATCTTGAAAATTGAGTCTGTTTATCTGCCTGATCTGCCTTTTGTCTGGGGTTTGATTGCTTATTTCCTCATTGTTTGCAGTCTGAAACTAGTTATTTCGAGTTGCGAAATGACTGATTCTTAATCAAACTTGTCTTGTCTCTTTGTTTCCATCCTATATTTTTGTGTTTTTGTACCCTGCGACACGATAGTCATATCTCGGCTAATCTAGCCATACTTCTGATGATTCGTGCCGGGTGCTTCTCACACCTTGGCTGTTCTAGCCTATTACTTATTTTTTTTGATATCTCTAGAGACAGAGTTCTGAGTCAGATCTTAAGTTTCCTCTCATTTCAGCTTCATCTATGCCTGTTATGACTAGGAGCGGCAATTTTTTTCCCATACGCGGTTCCGGAGTAGGTAGAAGTAAACCTCGTAATCAAGGAAAAGGTCATTCTGAACCTGTTATTCAAGTTGATAATCAAGAGGGATCTTCATGTTCCTCTTCCCCGTTCAGTATAGATCTGAGTCCAAATTAGAAAACAGTGTTGCAGGTGTGTTCTAATCTTTTGTTTCAAGATCAACATAATCCATTTCTTTCAGATCAACTAGGCTTCAAAAAATCACCCATTTGGGTTGATCCTATTAACTATCCTCACTGCCTTAGTGATCCTTTCCAACACTTCAATCCTTTTGATTCACCAAAGAGCACATTGGCTACGAGTCCTCAACGCGATACTCACACTCATATTGAAGGAGTGCACACAGAACAATCTCACGTTAACAACATGACATCTCCTTTCAATTACACGCAAGGTCACGACCAATCCCAACATGAACAAGGTCATCAAGAAGAAGAACATCACCAAGGTCAAGATCAGACTTATAGTATTTATGAAATCCTTGGTAATGATGATGAGCCAATAACTCAAAATGACATAGACGCAGTAAAGTATAATAAAGATCTCATTAAAATGATGGAAATACTCCTTGCGAAAGACAAAGAAAAATACTTCCTAGATTTGGCAAAACAAGGGGTTAAGTTACCCGCAAACTTCCAAGTGGAAACGCTTGTCGCTAAAGAAGAGGAAAATGAAACCTCCAAATTGCATAAAATAATTCAAGATATGCAAGGTCAAATCAGCCAACTTATGAAGGATAAGGATAAACCTACACAAGAATTCACAATGGAAAGCATATGTCCTTTTCCTTTTGATAGGCATATTGTTATGCCACCTTTCCCCAAAGGTGTAGAGCTTCCTAAATATGACAAGTATCTAGGTACCACTGATCCTCAGGATCATTTAAGAGAATTTGGTGCCTTATCGATAGAGTTTATACATGATCAAACATATTTGATGCATCTTTTTCCATGAAGTTTGGGTGGACCTGCCATGGAGTGGTTTTCGCGACTACCCACTAGTATCAAGACTTTTGACGAGATTTCCAATCTCTTTATACAACATTATTATCACAATATTCAACATCCTATCAATATAAGGGACCTTTTCAACCTCAAGCAAAGGCAAGGGGAACCATTCTTAACATTTCTCCAAAGATGGAGACAACTTTGCACAAAGTACCCTTGCAAAATACCCAAATCTGAGAAACTCGATATGTTCTTGGATAATCTCACCCCTGATTTCGGGTATCAAGTCCAACTTCAAGGTCCCCTTAATTTTGATAGTATGATAAAACAAGTGGTGAGAATAGAAGCATTCATGGTTAAAAAAGGCGAATTGACCTTGTATAAAGATAACAAACAAAACCCCTCATCTTCCAACAAAGACAAAGGGAAATTTTCCAACAAAAATAGGGATGTTGTGAATGATGGGGTGGTTGATAATGTGATTTCAACTTCTCAAAACTAGTCTTCAATATCACCTCTGATATACAAATGACCAAAGCTATTGAAAAGGCTGCAACCAATACTCAACAGCCTTCTAGATTTTCTGGCAACAAACCTTGGGCAGTGCGACCCACACGTGAATTTACCTCTTTGCAAGAACCGCTTGATGTGGTTTTCAAAAATTTGGTGCAAAATCAGATTCTTGCTCCTTTGGAGAAACATCTATATGATCTGCAACCATGACCTCATTGGTGGAATGATAATGCTTAGTGTGACTACCACCAAAAAAAAGGTCATAAGACTGCTACTTGTCTCCAATTACGTCATAAAGTTCAAGATTTGATTGATAACAAGGTTATTGTTGTGGAGAATAATAACAAGAATTTGGATCATCAGGCATTCAAAGATCCCTTTCCTCATCACGAGAAAGGTGAGTCCTCCAACGCTCAGAATAATAATGCTAAAGTTAATTATGCACATACCACTTACTATAATGTTATCAACATGATTGAACCAGTGGAAGTGGAATATTATAATATGTTTACTAGAAAGGGAAGTGGGAATGCTTCTAAACCTAGAACCCCATTTTTTTTGAGAGGCCCTGGGTCTTGATTATTGGAATCTAAAACATCTCAAGATTGTGTGAATGTTGTTACTAGATCTCAAGCTAAAATCACTATCAAGGCTCCTAACCCTTCTGCTGCTATGTCCACGCCAAAACAAATTGTTGATAAGACTTTTGTTGGCTCTGCCAACAAGACCACGAAGGTGGTCCCTATGCCTCCTACTGCTGGTTATAAAATTCTTGACTAGCTTCAAAGAACCAATGCTCAGATAACTATTTTTGAGCTATTGAAGATCTCGCCTGCTCATGGGCAGATTCTGGACAAAGCTCTCACAGAAGCTAATGTCCCCAAAGATATCAACCTGGATCAATTTCAATCCATGGTGGGTCACTTGACTTCACCGCATTATTTGTCCTTCTCTGAAGAAGATGATCACTCAGTTAGTCACCCATATAATGCTCCTCTGCACATAGAAGTCATGATTGGTAAACAACTAGTCCGTCGTGTCCTCATAGATAATGGTGCTGGTCTCAATATTTGCTCCGCTCACTTTCTTTCTCAGCTAGGTTATGGAAAAGACTGCATAGATTCTCACAAAAGAATTACCATCAAGGCCTATGATGAAGAAGAGAGAAAATCTAAAGGTCTAGTTGTGCTACCCATTCGGGTTGGACCAGTTGAAAGAGATGTCACATGTTAGGTGCTAGACCTTCCTCTTGCATATAATATCTTGCTAGGGAGACCGTGGCTCCATGAGATGCAAGCGGTTCCTTCTACATACCATTAGTGTATTAAGTTTTCTTTTCAAGGCGCAGAGGTGACAATTCCTGCTAGTATGGGCTCTTCTTGCAATGCGCTCACTCAATTAGATGATAGTCTTGTTCCAACTAATAGAGAATACACAGAGCTCTGTGATGCCAAGCTTAGAGATATGGAATAGAGACTAAAAATCACAGACATAGGCATGGGAGGATATCAAATAGAACCTATTTTATCTTTAGCAGCTCTACCTCTGTCTCCCCATTCTTATGGGAGACCTTATGAGAACAACAGATCTTCTGCTACTCCTGAGATAGTTTATGACGATGTATTTGTACGATCTTCAACACAATTAGAAGATGAAGATGAGGAAAGAGCTATTATGGCTTGGATTTGTAAAGGAAAGAACATAGCTGAACAGACTTCCCTGGCTCGGGAACTAAATCCCAACAATGAAGGTCTTAAGATTATGAAATGTTTTGGGTACAAAGGGAGTGGCCGAATAGGGGTGAATGGTAATGGGCTACTGGAACCTATTCAAGCTATAGGTCAAAAGAAAAAGGATACCACTGGTTTAGGTTTCAAAAAGATACCGTTCCATCTAGGGATCAATAAATTTGTGCCAAAAGTAGAGCCTTCACCAGAACCTGAAGGTATAGCTGCAGTTGACACTATAGAAGATAGCTCTGATGAGGATTTCTTTCCTTATTCCATTCCTCCAGACCTGGTAGCATTCTTTGCTGAGCCAGATAAATTTGTACCACGCATCAATACAGCCAATACTGACAGCGATTATGATAAAACCACTCCTTTTGAGACCCTAACCTATGAACAATAGAAAGAGTTGCAAGATCCTAACTTCCAAGGTGAATGGTATATACCACTAGAATTTCAAGAGAAATTGAGACAAGAACAAGCTAGTGTTGCAAGAACTCAAAAACCTTCATGGTGCAAGCACCCAAGTCAGAGTTCGGATACAGACTCTCATGAATATGAGTTTGATAGTTTTTCAGAAGGATCTCATGAAATACTTCTCGACATAACTGAGGGTTCTAGTGAAAGGTCTAATGAGTCTAAGTCTATAGGTGTTAACATGTCTTCTACTTTAGTCGTTAGGGATCAAAAGGATTCAAACACACCTTTGGATGAGATCGGTTTAGCTCTCAGCTTTCTAGTTAACGCTTTTGATGACTATACTGTGAACACACTTGAACGTGTCACATCTCTTTCCCTCCAACATCCTAAATTAATAGACTGGAATTCCCCTTCTTCATTGAGTGAAGTCCTTACATTCTAGAATGATTATGCTCTAGCCAGCTACCTTCACGCTGTTGAACTTATGACATCCTCCACTAGTGAAGAAAGTGTCAACATGACCAAGGTTGACATCAAGTATCTTAGTTAGAAAATTAAAAGAAGAAAAAATAGGCACTCTAATGGTGAAAACCACATTGTGGCAGTATCAGAGCCAAAAAAAGTAAAAAGAAAAGACGTATCCGAAGGTGAAAACCTCTCTGAGGTGCTTGAGGATGAGATACTTGATGCACTTCTGAATCACTTCCAGGAAGGCTCATCTATGTTAATTGAGCCAACTCAGCCAGTAAATCTGGGAATAGAAGAACATCCACACATCATTCATGTGGCCAAGTCATTATCTACAGAAGAACTTAAGGAATTCATAGAATTCTTCCAGGAGAAAAAGATAAATTTTGCATGGATGTATTCTGACATGCCAGGTGTGAATCCTGATCTCATTATGCATCACTTATTAATAGCTCCAGGTGTGAAACTAGTTAAACAAAAACTTAGAAAGATGCATCCGCATGTGGCTTTATTGATCAAGGAAAAATTGGAAAAACTTCTAAAAGCTGGGTTCATCCGAACAATTGATTATGTAGAGTGGATCTCTAATATAGTCCGAGTGACTAAACATGACAAATCTATCAGGGTCTGCACTGACTTTAGAGACTTAAATTTGGCATGTCCCAAAGATGATTTTCCACTTCCCAATATTGACATGATCATGGACATGACAGTAGGATATGAAATGTATTCACTAATGGACGGTTTCTATTGCTATAATCAAATCAAAATTATGCCAAAGGACCAAGAGAAAACTGCTTTTACTTGTGCATGGGGTAAATTCTACTAGATTGTTATGCCCTCTGGTCTAAAAAATGCTGGAGCTACTTATCAAAGAGCTGTTACTACCATATTTTATGACATGATGCATAGAACAATGGAGGACTATGTGGATGAGACACTTGCTAAAAGTATGGACAGAAAGACACATCTCACTGATCTAGGTCCTATACTAGATAGTATGGAGAAATTTAGGCTGTCTTAACCCTAATAAATGTGCATTTGGGGTTACTTCAAGAAAGTTACTTGGCTATATCATCTTTGCAAAAGGAATTGAGGTGGATCTGACAAAGGTACAAGATATAATGGAAATGCCTCCACCTCGTAATATCAAAAAAATAAGAGGTCTCCAAGGTCGGCTCCAATCTATCAGGTGTTTCATATCACAGCTTGCTGACAAGTCACAACCATTCACCAAAACTCTGCATAAAGGTGTGACGTATGACTGGAACAAAGAATGTGAACAAGGCTTTCAACAGATCAAACAATATCTAGCCAACCCACCTATATTGATGCCTCCTATTCAGGGGAAGCCTTTGATCTTATATATCTCAGCAACGGAAACATCCCTGGGTGCTCTCTTGGCCCAAGAAGACCAAAATCATAAAGAAAGAGCCATTTACTACATCAGCAGAACATTGGTCTCTTACAAAATGAATTATTCTATAATTGAGAAGGCTTGCCTAGCAATGGTGTTCGCTTCCCAGAAGTTACGACACTACATGTTGGCTCACACTACAAGGTTAATCACAAAAATTGATCCATTGAAATACTTACTCAGTAAAGCTACCCTCATAGGTAGACTAGCTAAATGGGTCATGCTCCTTAGTGAGTTTGATATTGAATATGTTGAGAGGAAATCCATCAAAGGGAAAGCGATCGCGGATCAGTTAGCTGAAGCACCCATCATAGATCATCAACCATTAAGGATGGAATTCCTAGATGAGTCCATCATGCTTCTCACGCATCAGATATGGACAATGTTCTTTGATGGTTCATTCACCCAATAGGGGTTAGGAGCTAGAATTCTATTTATCACACCTCAGCGGTATTCCTTACCAAAGGCATAAAAAATGATGTTTCCTTATACCAATAACACTGCTGAGTATGAAGCTTTGATCAATGGGCTAAAGATCACTATTGAATGGTGAGTGGATAAACTAAAAGTATTTGGAGACTCACAACTGGTTATCAATCAAGTGAACAACATCTATCAGATGAAAGATGAAAAGCTAGTGCCCTATAAAAAGATGGTTGACGACCTTAAGAAATACTTTGCACATGTTACTTTACAGAAAATTCCCAGGGCAGATAACAAAGTGGCTGATGCTATGGCTACTCTGGCTTCTATGTTGCAAATTCTAGAGAATGATCTCAGACACGAGTTCCTAGTGGAGACGTTATGCTACCCTGCCTATGACTCTCCTAACTCCCAGATGATCTGTTCATTCATTGGACATGATTCATCCCGCTACCATCACATCTATTCTTATCTTCGTGACCAAATTATCCCTGACACATATACTAGAAATGAAAAATGTCACCTAATCCGTAGTGCTTCACAGTATGTCATCGTAGAAAATGAGTTGCATAGACGAGGTCTAGACGATACCCTCCTTAGGTGTCTAGAACCTGATGAGTCCAAACACGCGTTAGAAGAGGTACATGAAGGCATTTGTGGTTCTCACTCAAATGGTCTGACACTGGCTCATAAACTTATTAGAGCTGGTTATTATTGGCCCGATATGGAGAAGGAAGATACATAGTTTGCCAAGTCTTGTAAACAATGTCAACTCCATGGTAATTTGATTCATGCTCCAGCCAAGGAGCTTATTCCCTTCATCACTTTCTAGCCATTTCAATAGTGGGCTTTCGACTTAGTGGGTCAGATATATCCGTCTTCTTCAAGAGGACATAAGTACATCATCACTGCTATGGATTATTTTACTAAATGGGTTGAGGCAGTGCCTCGTAGTGTAGCTGATGGCAAATCTGTAGCTATGTTCATACTAAACTACATTATCTGTAGATATGGTGTACCTTCCTCTATAATCACTGACAATGGGGGACAATTCAAGAACAAAGATCTGACAAATTTGTGCACTAAGTTCAAGATTATTCAACATTGGTCTTCTATTTATTACCCCCAAGGTAATGGGCAAGCTGAAGCTTCCAACAAGACAATTCTCAAGATCCTGCATCGTACGGTACACAAATATGATTGAGATTGGAATCTCCAGATTAATTCGGCTTTATGGGCCTATCGCACTAGTATAAGACCGCCAACAGGGGCCACACCCTTTGCTCTAGTCTATGGTGCAGACATAGTATTTCTTATTGAGGTTGAGATTTCTACCTTGCAAGTCTCTCTAAAGGGCCTCATTACATATGACAATATTAGAATATCTCGGCTACAAGAGCTTGAATTGCTGGATGAAGTCGGAAGGTGGTGTTCAATCATCTCAGAACATATCAAAAGAGGATATCTAAGAGCTATAACAAGAAGTTTAGACCAAGAGTCTTCCAAATGGGTGATCTCGTCCTTAGAGAGAACCCTAAAAATCAGCAACAGCGGACTTAGAAAGGGAAATTTGAGCCAAAATGGCTTGGCCCTTATGTTATTACTATGGTATTTGGGTCTGGTGCCTATCAGCTCTCCACTACAGAAAGTGAACAACTCAAAGAGCCCATCAACGCTCTTCACCTAAAGAAATTCTACAGTTGAGATATATTTTGCATGCTCATGTACATATTTTATTTTGAGAAAATCCTAAAAATTGTAAAATGTCTTGAAAAAATGATCATCTTAGTGAAAACCTGGCAAACAGGTTCTTTGATGTATCTATTATCCTAGTGAAAACCTGGTAAACAGGCACCTTAATAATACCAAAAAAAAATCAAAAAATACAAAAATACAAAAAAATCAAAAAAAGAAAAAAGAACAAAAAAAAATTGAAAAAATGAAAATACAAAAAAAGAGAAAAAGAGAAAAATGTGCCATTGATGAAAACTTGGTAAACAGGCGTCATGGTAGCAAAAATAGAATTTCTACCAAGATCGTGAAAACCTGGTAAATAGGCACCTCTTGTTTTGCAATGCTTTATCTGTCGCAACATCTCTTGGCTTTCTCGCAGTTGCTAGTCCGCTTTCCTGCTTTTCTACTTTAGTTTGCTTTCCTACTTTAGTGTGCTCATGCATTTGCTTTCAGTCATCTTCAAAATTTTGCTTGACCTCACATGGATTGAAACTGGTCACACTCAGGGGCATGTTCCTTGTCTAGGGGGCATTGTCTTATCTTTTGGAGTCTCTCTCCTTTTGCATTGGTCACCAGTGGTTCTCACTGCGATTGCCTGTCGATGCTCCGTAGCACTTCGTCTCTCCTTGAGACTCTCTTTCGCATCAACCACTAGTGGTTCTCACTGTGTCTACCTGTTGATGCTTCAATCTCATTGTCAATCTTCTCACTTTTGAATCTCTCTCATGATATTCACCAGTGGTTCTCATCGAGTCTGCCTACTGTCGCTATATTGCTGAGGTTTCTAACATCGTCTCGCTATTTGCATTGTTCGGCTTCAATCCGTTTGTTACTTGGGGGCATGGTTCCCCACTTTGATCACTCTTTGGTTCACACTCAAGTTAGTAATCTTGTCAAAGGATAACTCTCTACTGGTGCAAACTAGTGTTTCTCAACACCTTAATCAAACAGTGTTTTTCAACACTCTCTTTGGACACATCTGTGTTTTTCAACACACGTTGGATATCTCGCGACGTAAACGTCTCTCGATAGAAATAAAACACAATTCAATCACAAGAATGATAGTTTTTTTCAACACCCCACACATAGACACATTTGTAAATCTTGAAACATGCTGAGATATGATTGACTCTTTCCTGGTATGTTGTCTGTTCTCATGAATTTCATTGATATTTTCTTTGTCTGCTGCTTGTTGGTGTGGTTTTGATTATCTGGCAATGTCAAATAAACAGGGTGTATGTGATAAGAGCTTCTGCATTAAAGTGGAAAAGCCTCACATCCCTTGATCTTGTTGATTTGTATGCCAAGGGGAGGTTGGAACTATTTCCTTGACTGTTATTGCTTTGTTTGTTTACTTATGAACTCTTACTACATCAAGCTGGAAACAATGTTCAGGTCACCTTGGATTTTGTGCCTTGGTGCTTATGTTTGTTTCTTACATTTTATCTGATGAAATTCATATTCATATTCTTATGGTCGTAGCAGCACCAGTAAGGATTGTATTGACTCCAATAATCCAAAAGCACTCAATGATGATAAATATGATGAGTCCAACAACCAAGTCCTAGGATTGCATTTAGCTTAGGCTTGCATTTTGCATTGTAGGCTTGCATTCGCATTTTAGGCTTGCATCATGGCGATTTTGGTGCTCTCTTCATTTGTCTTCTCATTCTTCAAGGGTCCTCATCCCTCATCATGGTTTCCTCTCGACTGCACAAGTGTCCGGTCCTCGCTCTCGATCTTCGTTTGTGTTCTTTTGGTTAGTACATGTTGTATATTGAAATATCTTGCATGAGATGATTAGTACCATTGCATTCATTGCATTACATTCATTTCCAAAAAGTGCATTTCCATACATTCATTTGAATTTATATATCCATAAACATGTGCATCCATTATAAAGCATAAATCAAATCATACATAGCATTTATCCATCTAACATCTATCATAGCATTTTCATACATCAATAAAACATGTGCATAAACATTTGCATATTCACCCATGGCATACATCTCTAATCCATACATCTAAATCATATAAGAAACATCTCATAAGACATACACATCTAAAGAAATATATAAACATGTACAATGATGCCAAAAATTAAGCTCATATGTATATCGATTGGTCAAAATATACAAGCATGCTACTCGAGCACAATATGTCAAAATGGTGGTACAATGAATATCAAGATCTAACCACCTGGTGGAGGTGGAGGGGGTGGTATGCCTTGATACTGAGGAGGAGGACCTGATGGAAAAGGTCCTAGTGGAGGTGGTCCCGATGGAATGACCTGTGCACCAGCATACTCTGCAAAAGGCTGAATCTGATCCACTGCCTCAGGAACTGCAATAGTGTACACAACATAGTAATAAGAAGCCTGAGCAGCCTCGTATCTAGTCTCTAGCTGCTATCTAGCCAGTGACTCTCGTAACCCCTAGATATTCCAATCTCTCTCAGCTACCTGAGTCTCTTGAATAATCACCTGTGTATGGAGGCCATCATGCTCCCTTTGTGACTGCCAGGCTCTCTCTTTGACCCTCTAGAGTGCCTCCTGCAACTGTACTACCTGTCTGCCTACTGGTGGATCAGTTGAAATAGCATCAGCCATGATAGTATCATCTCCCTGCTCAGCGGCTTTGTCCTGACTACCACTGGGCCCAGCACCTGCATCTGATCCCATGGGTCTAACAGGGATGTCAGTCTAAGATGTCCTCGGTCATACAACTCTCTCCTGCTACTGTAAAGGTGGCTGCTATACCTGTGGCTGTTGTACCTATGGAGGGACCTGCTGCTATGGTGGTGGCTATACCGCCTGCTGTATATGAGGTATCAGACCAACTGGAGTTGTAAACTTGAGGAATGGATGGGCTAACATGTGATCTCTGTATGAAGGTTTCATACCTGCATTCATTACTGCGTCCATATAATCCCACCTGGATAGTGGTACTCGGGCATCTATCATACTGCGACCCCTGTCAAGCTGTCGCTGCCAACCCTTCTTCATCTCATCGACAAATCAGGCATAAGTACAATACTCCTGAGACACATCCTGTGGTCTCTCGAACTAGCGCAATATGCACGTGAGCAAGAAGTGCTTAATGATAGTAATGGTATGCCCGATCAAAGGACGTGAACAAAACATATATGATAGCTCATGACAAGCATCATCCCATACCTCAGTGGCTATCTAAGGCTGCCATATGACTTTGGCCATGTCATCTATCTGTGATCTCCACTGCTCAGTCTTACCCAGCGCGAGCTGGGTCATCGAACCTGCTTATCTATATATGTATGGCTCTAAAGGCTGTCGTGTGTCATGAAATATCGGCCTGCATATGGGAAGGTGCTCCTAGGCCAAGATCTAAAGAACGATGAATCCTGTCGCCATGGTACGTGCACCTCGATACACAATCTTGTGCATCTTGTGGTACATCTAAGAAAGCATGCACTTGCCCCATCCAAAATTAACTATAGGTGTGGCCAACATCTTCTGTAACATGCCTCCCTAGCCACACTCCAATCTGTGCTGACCGTGATCAGGAACCAAGTGACAACTCAGGAAAAGTGCTAATACAACTACCAGTGGGTGATTTCTGCCATAGCTGCAAATCAACTCCTCCCATGAGATGGCCCGGCCCATCACCAAGTCATCCTGGAAGACTGCTCTCAAATCTTGTGTACCTGCTCTAGGCTGCGTGTCATACTCCACATGAGATCCGTGGAAAGGCACTCTCAAGATCTGGTATATATCCTCCGGAGTAACCATCATCTCCCCCTGCGGCAAGTGAAAGGTGTTCATTTCTGAATGGAAACACTCAACCAAGGTACCCAGTAAGCCGTGATTTACCCAAATATCGGGTGCATCATGAAGGTAACTCAATCCTAGCTCGTCAATGTGGGCATTGTCAACATCTGATAATCTCTGAAGCAACTCACCCATGATAGGATGATGTGATCAAAAACCGATATCAGGGAAGTTGACCTGCAAAGCAAGCGATGAAATTGGATCAATACCTCAACAATGATGATTTTTTCAAAGCAAAAGACAACAAATACAGCTACGGACCTATTCTACAAACAATTTTAAGATATTTCAACTGGCTGACTCTGTGACGTAAAAAAAAAAAAACTTTTTATTTTTGGTTAGTTTTCCATGCGAGAAAACTCTTTTCCCGCGCAAGCTTTCTGACTCGCGCAAGACGGGATGTGTTCCCGCGTGAGATTTCTAAAATCTCGCGCGACGCAAGCATGCTCTTCGCGCGAGCGCAAGGGAGGGGCCCATGCGAGGAATCCCTGACCTGCGTGAGGAATTAGATTCCTTGCGCGAAAGGAGACTAACACCGGGGTGAGGAAACTATTTCCTTACGCGAGATTGGACATGACAAACTTTAAAAGGGCCTAAAACATGCTAAAAGGCTATAAAATGATAATTTTTTTTGAAATGGAGGATCAGGTTGCGATTGCTCATAGGTGCGTCATACTCTGGTGCTTGACTGTGTTGTCGGGAGCACTCAAATCAGTTTAAATGCATGGGAATGCTCTCAATATCAGCTGGAGCCCTCACCATCGCTAAAGTCAAAAGGTGAATAATGAATTGAAAATGACCCCTCCGGGCCTTATATAGTCTTTGACCTAATTTTTCAAAGTGCTCCATTTTCCACAAAAATTGCACCCTTGGCTAAATGGACCGTTCTGAATCCATTTTTGTGATCGAAATTGAAATCTGACACTGCTAAGCAGCTTGAAATCGCGTTTTAAAATTTTGGGACCGACGCAATCAGACACTTGTGTAGTCAATTTTCTAATGTTTCTTTCTTGTCAAGATCATCTCTTGTTATCATTTTCTCGCCTTCTGCAATCTTTTCATCAAAGTCAACTCTAGTAAATTCTGGTCAACTATGGTCAAACCTAATCAACAGGACCTCTCGATCGCTCTAAATCAATTTTGTCTTCTCATTATTCATCATTGCATCATTAAATCTTTTCACATTATTCTCAAATCAGTCTGATCTGAATCAAAAGTCCCCATCGCTAGGGGCATCTCATCACTTGGGGCATATTCAGTTTTGCGTACCTTATGGTCAAAATTGGATATTCCATGCTTTTGAATCTCTAGGGGCATCTTGATGTCTTGCATCTTGTCATCTATCTTTCTAGGTATCTGAGAAATCTAACTCAGATCCTCAAGGATCAAGCTTCATTCTAGAGATGATTCTTGAAATCTCATTAGGTATTGGGGCAATCTAACCCTAATTCCTGAAAGTTATGCTTTGTTTTGAAGATGGCTCTCAAAAACTCTTTACACCATTATCTAGGTAATCTAACCTAGATCTCGGAGGGCTAACCTTCGTATTGGGGTAATCTAACCCTTATTCTAGAGATAGTCCTAGATCTTCATCAGCTATCAGTGGACATTGGGGCAATCTAACCTCGATTCTGATCTTCTCTCAGATGATTCTACTTCTTGACGTGATCGGTGTCTTGGCAACCTAACCTAGACTTCTGAAATCTTCATCTTTACTTCAGACTATTCTTTGAATCAATGCATTGCTCGCACATCAATTCAAAGAGGGGCAAAATGTAACACCCCAAAATTGGCACCTTATAATCCAATCAATTTTGGTGCATTTTCTCATCATCAAAGTCCTATT
>MU227442.1:180559-218965 GCA_018584345.1 Thuja plicata | reverse complement strand
CAAATACACAAATAGGAGATCCAATTTTGATCAAACCCAAAGGGTTAATACACAAATGAATCCACTATTTGGAAAGAGACCAAGAAAGGGGATCTTAAATTCTGTAAATTGATTGATTAATATGATTTATGATAGTAATTGAAAAGAATGGGATAAAGTACCAACCTTCCAAAATGGCAGATCAAAGATTGCTATTTTCTGAGATCTGTAGACTATTTTTGGAGATGCTGACAGTTGATATCAAACCGGAACACAGAGATGGAAAAAACCCAGAAATATTTTTCCATTCCGATGTCGTCTTATGATAAAGGTTGACCCTGTACCACTTTTTCCAACTCAGTCTACTCAACTCTGAAAGTGTCCCTGTTTGCACAGTCTGAAAGAAAACCAAAAAGGGTATCCAGATCTGGCCTCGAATCTACAGTTTCAAACTTGTACCTTGGAAGGATGATGAAAGAGTCTTGAAGAGGCACCAAGGATCTTGAAGGAAGATCACACCACCATGATGGCTAGATCTAGGATTTGAATAACGAATCTTGAATGTTTGCACCTAATCCCTTCAAAGGCTTGAAAGCTTGAATCCTTGGTCTTCAATGGAGAATTTGAATGCTTGAGAAGAAGACTTGAACACCTTGAGAACTTGAGAACAAGGGATGCTTGAGAAAAATCTTGATTAGAGCCTTTTGCACTTGGAAGAATTAGTTTGCTTGATCATGGTTAGAGTAAATGAGAGGAGAAGGCTCCCTTTTATATGAAATTAGGGCACAATATTCTAAGGAGGCCTACATAGGATAATTAAATCATCATTTAATCCTTTACCCCTAAGAGAGGACCTATATTAAATATAATTTAGGAATCCACGATTCAAAGCCCGAAACAGCTGACCCGGGAGTGGGAAGAAATTTTTTTGCAAAGACTAACAACTGGGAAACTGTGGGATTCTGGGTTTGGGACCCTGGGATAGGGTCAAGGTTGGCCCTATCCTAGGATAGGGCTAAGGTAAACCCTATCCTTGGGCAGGGCCAAGGTCAACCCTATCCTAGGAGGTTGACCATGTCCCTGCATCCAAGAAACAGAGTCCTGCAACCCAGAATGCAGAAATCAGTCCCAAAAGTGGTATAAGGAGAAGTAGATCAGGGGGGGTAATGAAAAAATGGAGGGATGATGTAATGGAGGTCAAATGCATCCCCTAAGGGGGGATAAATTCTCTTAACATGGAAGTGTTTCCATTTTAAGATGATATAGTAACCTTTAATAGGGTTGGCTCCTAACAGGGCTCACTTCAGAAGAGTGAAAATTTGGGGTACTGGTCCCAGTAGTTTTTCCCTTAACAGGGTTTCCACATTAAAACCCTTATGTTATGTGTGTATGGTTTATTAATTTATTGTCTTACATTTCACATATGCATTTATGGATTGACTGGTATACTCTGCATATTTACTGAGTATCAGTAAATAAGTTTTACTGCCTATCAGTTATCAAGGAGAATATGGACAGACAAGGTAAACCGACAAACAGTTATTTATTTCAAGTATTTCAAAGGCATACATCTTGTAGGGAATTAATAATCTGAGGTATATTAATTGGTGGATTGAATTTTAAAAGGATAAATTTTTGAGGCCACTGATTCACCCCCCCCTCTCAGTTATTACTAACATGTCTGACTCAGTCTAGTTTGGTAAAGTAACTCTTTCAGTCATAACTTAATTCATTGCTGTTCCTGACTTGATCAATCAAGTGTACCAATTTGATAACATAAAATATATTGTAGAAAACAAATATATCATCATTACTTCATCATTTTATAATCTGTCTTTGTCATCCATTTAACTTCTCCTCTTAAGATATGGTAACATATTAAGAATCAATTAATCAATTTATTGACATCAATGAAAAAACAACAACCGATATAACCATTTCTACAATCGTGATACTCGATATCATTTGGTCTTAATTATCTCCATCAGATATTCACCGGTTAATTAACAATCTCCCTCTTTGGCATTGATGGCAACCACCATAATAGAGTTATAGCAATTGATGATGGCAACTCTCAAATACATAACTGTACTCCCTCTGAGTTAACATTTTTGTTTCCACTTTGATATATCTAATCTAAATCTCCCTCTTGGATAAATCTTATATTTCTGTAGCATACATTCTGAATCTCCTTCATGAGTAAATATTAGCAATTCATTCTTCTCCCTTAATATCTATCTTTAGATAAATATCATCAATTCATAACTCTCCCTCTTTGACAACAATGCCAAAATGTCATACTCCTAAAAAATTGATCCAGTAGTGGATTATGTAATCACCTAAAAATGGTCACATAAACCCTAGACCCCCAATCTCAACATTTAATCAAGAAACCCTAACCTTGATTAAACCTAAGTCCTAAATCAAACAGACAATTATCAAATTCAAACTGATCTAACCTAAACCCTAGGTCCTAATTGATCATCTTACTTGATTAATTAATTAATTCCTAAAATCATATTACATTGGAAAATAAACCTTATGTTAATTATTTAATTGATATTCTGACATATTAATTAAATAAAATTACAAAATTGTCAATTAAATAAAAAAGGAATTAAATTAATTATAAAAACATAAATGTGCATCCAAAATCAATTAATTTATTAAAAATGCATATGACATCATCAAATCCAGTTAACTGATTTATTAAAATGGAAACAATCCAATTCCACTCAGTTAACTGATTCTCCACTGTTTATCATTTTAGAAACATTTCAGTTAACTGTAAAATAATTTTGGAAGTTTCCAAAATAACTGATTAGTTAGTTCAGTCAACTTACTCTCTTGACCAATTGAATCACTTGCACATGGATTGTGCTTTTTCAATCGAATCTGAGCCACTCTTTTTGTTCAATCTCGATCGTCGATTCGAGAGAGATTTCTATAAAAGAGAAACTCTTTTCCTTCACAAAGTATCCTAATCTTTTAATTAAAGTTATTATGCTGCATTTTCATCTTAGCTTCTTGCATTCTTAGCATAGATTTTATTGTTGTTTATTTTTATTCAAGCATGCAAATCTAATCTTAGAGCATATTTCAATTGGTGTTTTACAATTAATCTTGCACACTCAATTTGGTGCTTCTAAAATGAATCCTAATTAGTCTTGGATGAACAACAAACTACATTTGCATTTAGATTAATCATTTATTTGCATTATCATATCTTTTAAAATCCTTCATTTAGGTCTTCGGTGTAGTGACTGAGCTTGCAATGACCTGAGAGCAAGCTCATACTCCTGCCTTCTAGAAGGCAACAGGTCGACTCTTTCAGACATGTAGGGTGAATAAATCGATCATCATTCCTGTATGCAGCTGAAGAATAATGACCATGTTGAAGTGTTCTACTAAGTAGAGGCCACTTTTAGCACGCACAGATTATACTTGACATGTACTCATAAAACATTACATACCAAAAAATATTTTCACAACTTCAAGAATCACCTAAAGTGTGTCATACTAACATCAATTCAAAAATAGATATTCTAATAAAATATAGAATTGATGCAGTATGCCTCATACTCTTTAGTGAACATTGGATAGGGGAAGAACCCCTAATTTACCTCTTAGATACTCAAAATCATATTTAGGTAGTGGCTTTGTAAAGATACCAACCAATTGTTCCTTCGAATTCACATATTCCAATTTCACATTCTTCTCTTGAACTTGATCTCTCAAGTAGTGATACTTGATAGAAATGTGCTTGGTCTTTGAATTCATAACTGAGTTCTTTGATATATTAATAGCACTTGTATTATCACAAAAAAATAGTAACCGAATGTGATATATTCTTGCATACCTTCAAGTAATTTCTTAATCCATACTATGTTTGCATAATTCATAGCAGCAGCAACATATTCAGCCTCAACAGTAGACTGTGAAATACAACTTTGTTTCTTGCTCAACCATGTAACCAATCTTTCACCTAGAAAGAATGCGTCTCCACCAGTACTTTTTCTATCATCAACATTTCCAACCCAATCTACATCAGTGTATTTTGTATAATAATCCAAACTCTTATATGCCTTTTATCTCAAAATTCTATTTACTGCAGACATATGTGTTTCCTTCGGATTAGAAGAAAACCTTGCAACAATTCCAACAACGTGTGCTATATCAGGTCTTCTGTGAAAAACATACTATAATTTAAAAATAATGGATCGGTAAAGAGTATTATCCGCCTCTTGTGTTTCAACCTCTTTAGATAATTTACATCCATTAACCATTGGTGTTCCAACAGGTGTGGAATCTTCCATACCAAAAGTTTTAAGAATCTCTTTGATATACTTGGCTTGTGTAATATAGATTCCTCCAATAACTTGTTGTATATGTAGTCCTAGAAAGAACTTAATCTCTCCAATCATTGACATCTTAAACTCTTTTCTCATTTCATGAACAAATCCTTTACATAAAGTGTCATTGCCTCCAAAAATAATATCATCAACAAAAATTTTAGGAACCAAAAATTTATTATCATCGTCACATTTCAAGTAAACATTATTGTTATCACTTGTTCTTTGAAATCCTATTTTGATTAGATAAGAGTGCAGTCCCTCATACCATGCTTTGGGTGCTTGTTTCAATCCATATAAAGCTTTATGTAACTTACATACATTGTTCTTGTTTGTGTTCTCAATGAATCGTTCAAGTTGCTCAATGTATACTTCTTCAAGTATCCCATTAAGAAATGCATACTTAAAATCCATCTAATATACCTTGAATCTTTTGTAAGAAGCATATGCTAGAAGTATTCTAACTCATTCCAGTCTAGAAATATAAGGTGCAAAATTTTCTCCATAGTCAATTCCTTCTTCTTGTGTAAAACCTTTGCAAACCAATCTAGCTTTATTTCTGATAACTTCTCCATGCTCATTCAGTTTGTTTCTAAAAATCCATTTAGTACCAATAACATGTTTTTCTTTGGGCATGGGTACTAATGTCCATGTCTTGTTCTTCTCAATTTGATCATACTCTTCTTTCTTTAATTTCATCCAATCTTCATTATCTAGTGCGTTCTTAACTCTCTTAAGCTCAAATGTAGATATCAAACATGTATTGTCTCTTACCTTGCTTCTAGTCATCACTCCAACATCCTTATTTCTAATAATCTTGCTCGGGGAATGGTGCCTTCTCACATACTTAGCCAAAATAGGCCTGGTAGTTCTCGGTTCTTCAATATCAAAATTCAGTTGTGGAACTGCTTGGTTATCTTCCTCCTCGGTAGGTGCTCTCAGTAAAGTATTAGGAGCATCATGTTGTACTTATACAAACTTATCATAATCTTCAGGTTCCTTCTTATGATATTCATCATTCCTTTATGCAATTTCATCAACTCTCACATTTGCACTTTCCACATTTTGTTAGTAACCTTGTTCAAACATTTGTAAGATTTACTCCTTGTAGAATATCCTAAGAATATCCCTTCTTATCCTTTTGAGTCAAACTTTCCTTCTCTGGAATCTTTCAGAATATAGTGCATTTGCTCCCAAATTTTATAAAGTAACTAACATTAGGTTTGTGATCATACCAGATTTCATAAGGTGTCTTATTGGTACCTTTCTTCATTTGTACTTGGTTCAATGTATAAACAATAGTACTCACAACTTCCCTCCATAAGTTCTGTGAAACTCCTTTTTCAATCACCAGTTTGCTATCACAATCAACAATAGATTTGTTTCTTCTCTTAGAAATCTCATTATGTTGTGGTGTCCTCAGTGATAACACCTGTCTCTTAATTCCATTCTCATTAAAAAACAATTTAATCTCATCAGAAGTAAATTCACCTCCTCTGTCGGATCTCATACATTTTAATTGTCTTCTAGTTTCTTTTTCAACTCGGGCCTTATACCACTTAACCATTTGAAATGCATCATATTTTTCTTTTAAAAATATTGAAGAAATCATTCTAGAATAATCATCCACAAATAAAATAAAATATTTGTCTCCATAATAACTTTGAGTTCTCATTGGTCCACATAAATCAGTATGAACTAAATCCAAAATTACTTGTGTAACATAAGTCTTGCTTGCAAAAATAGATTTAGTCATCTTACCCATCTGACATTCTCTGCACATAGCATTCTCTAGTTTTTCAAGTCTCGGTAGTCCTCTTACTCTACTCTTCTTACTCACTTTGATTAAGTTGTCAAAATTAACATGAAAAATCCTTTTGTGTCATAACCAAAGATCTTCAACTTTATCAAACAGGAAAATATTCATAGAAGTATCAAGATAAAATAGATTACCTTTAGATTGTTCTCCAGTAGCAATCATATTACTCTTCTCATCAAATACTTTCACCCTTCCATATTGAAATTACAATCGGTGACCTATATTGTTTAGTTGTGCAACACTAAATAGATTATACTTTAATCCTTCAACCCAATAAACATCATCACATCTTATGTTATTCAGTAGAATTATAGACCATTTTACTTTCATAGGATATGAAGCATCATTACCAAATATAACATAACCTACATCATAATTTTCCAAGAAAATAAAATTAAGTGTGTCACTAGTCGTGTGATGTGAACAACCACTATCTATAATCCATGTTTCATTCTTACTTACTTGTGATATTAGGGATCTAGGTTCTTCTTCATCAGAATCATCTTTTATAGCAACATAAACAATTTCTTTTTCCTCATTAGTATTAAAAGAATCATTATCACTCAGTCCTTGATTAGCAATATGACAAGATTTCTTACCTTTGTTTTTTAGTCTTTGTATCTCTTGAATTTTTTTTCTCTTTTGTCCTTATCTCTGTTATCTTTCTTTTCTTCCTTATCTTTCTCCGGACAATTAAATTCAAAGTGACCAACTTTATCACAATTAAAACATTTCAAGGGTAACTTACCTTAGTATTTTCCTTTGCCTCTTTGTAGCCTTCTAGCCAATAAAGCATCAAATTCTCTTTCATTCTCATCACATTCAGTAAATAGCTCTTCAAGTCCTTCAGTACAACTATAAACTTCCTCACTAGCACTACTCAAATATCCATCTCTAGCAACAACTTCCCTAGCCTTTCTAATATTTAAAGTGGACTTAAATTTAGATTCAATCTTAGAAGTAGCAGACATACTATTGTCAAAATCATTTCGCTCAAATGCAGTTAACTTACCAATAGTAGCATCCAGTCAAACATTCATCTGGGGTATAGATCTCAGCTTTTGTATAGAAGATACACGAATAGCATAACTCGACAGTAGGGTTCTCAACATTTTGCTTGTAACATCATCCTCTGTTATGATACCACCAACTCCTCTAGTAGAATTAATAATCTCCTTAATTCTTGTACTATATTATATTATGTTCTCTCCTTCCTTCATCCTCATAGAGTTAAATTTTCCTCTCAAGATTTCTGCTTTAGCCTTCTCAACATACTGATCTCCACCATACATCAAAATAAGTTTATCCCACATTTGTTTCAAAGTTGTACAACCATCAAGCTCATCATATTCATGGTTGGTAAGTGTAGATGCAATCTCAATCATAACTTGTATGTGTTCCTATTTCTTTCTTTGCTCACTGATATTCATAGGTGTAGTAGTCGGTGCTACATATTCATTATCAATAATGTGAAGTCCATACTCTCCTACTCCAGACACATATAACCCCATTCTACTTTTTCATGTACATAAATGATCTCTATTCAGCTTTGGTTCTTCCCTCTTATACATCTTTAGATCTTGCCTTAAGTCCTTTGAAACTTATCACTTTAGAGTAACTTAGCTCTGATACCAATTGTTGGTCCCACTGAGAGGGGGGTGAATCAGACAAATCAAAACCTAACCACTTAAAACTGAACTCACTGATTCACTTGGTAATACTAAATACAGTAAATAACCAATTCACCAAATAACTCAATAACATAAGCAACAATACATCCCATATATGTAAATCAATCATTCAAACTTATCAACATCACATTAACCATGTAAACAAGATATTACTCAGTTGACACATGATTTAACAAGGAAACCCAATTTGGGAAAAACCCGTGTGGGAATTGTAACCCACAATAAAAATATACCCTTCTGAAGTACGCTCAATTAAGAACTTATCCTGTTAAAGATTACAAACACATTTTCTAAATGTGACCCTGTTAGGGGATTTACCTCAAAGCTATTAAGATCTTCACCTTGTTAGGAGTGGCCTTCTTAGAGGTCTTTAAACACTCTTTTGGAATGTCACCTAAGTCTAGGTTTTACAAATAGGATGGTTAAATCCACTCGGTTAAGAAATTTCTCTGTTAGAAATATTAATAAGAAATAATAAACTTTGATTTGTAAATATAGAAACTACCTTTTCTTGTATTAGATCCTTTATTCTCAATTGAATACTGGCATCACATATTCCATTTATCTCTTTCTCTGACTATAGATTCTTCAATATGTCTTTCTCTGTTCTTCTCGATAAATGTTGTTCTTCACCTTTTCTTTCTTCTCTATTCAATTCGCTGGAAACCTTATACTCTATGTAATTCTCATTCCTTATATAGACATACTTTCGCTTCTTAATCTCCTTAATTTGATTTTCCTTCATTTTTGATCATTCATTCGATCATCTTCTTCATATTTCTCAACTCGGTAAACCATTTCACTTTTACCTTAGAACTTGTAACTTTTCTTGGAACTTTCATAATTATGTTTAACCGCTTGAACTTCACCTTAGATCTCTTCATTGAATTTTCCCATTCATAGATCTTGTAAAAAACCTCATTTAATTCATTTCCTCATCCAGCTCATCATCGCTTCACATTAAATTTGATTTAATCTTCATTTAATATCAATAACTATACTCAGTAAAACAAGATTTGTAACCCGGTAACTGACTTCTTTCACTGCTCGGTGTCTAACTCATCTTTGGGTCTTGGTGCTCGATAACTGTAGCCGACTCACATAAAATTCTACCGACTAACTCAGTCTCGCTCGGTAAAGTAACTCTTTCAGTCATAACTTAATTCATTGCAGTTCCCGATTTAATCAATCAAATGTACCAATTTGATAACATCAAATATAAAGTAGAAAACAACTATATCATCGTTACTTCATCATTTTATGATCTGTATTTGTCACCCATTTAACTTATCCGCTTAAGATATGGTAACACAATAAAAATTAATTAATCAATTGCTTGAAATCAATGACAAAGCAACAACTGATCTAACCATTTCTACAATCATGATACTCAGTATCAATCGGTCTTCATCATCTCCATCAGTTAATCAACACACCACTCATCCCTCATCACAACCCTAGAATCAATGGCCAATAGTGTCAGGGAGGTATCTAGATATGTTACAAAATGGGGTTTTGTTTAGGGATAGATGTTGTACATTTTATGTTGATGGATTGTTATATGATGAGGTGAAAATAAAGGGCATAAGAAAAGATGACATTTTTAGGATTGAGGCACACTGAGAGGGGGAAGGGTGAATCAATGTTCCAAATTTTTTAGCTCTACCAATTTGATTATTTAACCATAAAATGAAAGCAATGAAAAGTAAACAAATAAAACATAAACAAAACATCCAAAACATCATAACACCATGATTTTTATCGTGGAAAAATGGTTAAGGGAAAAACCATGGTGGGGATGGAATCCACAATTATTATTGTTAGAGTAATTTCCCTTTAGACTTATTGATTAAATCATGTTGATTTAATTGGTTAAGTTGTCATTACGATTTTTTGCTTAAGCTTTCTCTTAGGTAAATTATAATTAATATTTATATTAATTATTAATGTGCAACCTAGATTTTTAGTCTTTAGGGTTTTGTTTACCATTATAGGTTGAACCTTGTAATTATTTTTTTCATAATTCAAAATACATTTTGTTATGCTCTTTTGAGTTTCTCTGAGCTTCTAAGTTGTTCTATTTTTTCCTCATTTCTACTTCTTTCTTGTAATAGGTACTTGCATGCAGCTATTCTTGGGTGTTATCAGATTAGTGTTTCTTAGATCCTTTATGGTATTAGAGCCCCTCTGTTGCTACCTGTTCTATATTTTTTGAAGCTATGTTCAAAGGAAAACGTTCCAGGTTCTTAGGTTTTTTGTCTTGAATCTGGGGGTAAAATATTTTTTTGTGCAGTTTGGGCAAAAACTGACTTCATGGTTGTGTCTAGAAGGCCCAAAAACCCCCCATTTTCATATAAGTCACACCCTATTTGGCCTACTATAAATTTGGGGCAAATTGTTTTTACTTTTAGGGTCGTACACACACGTTTATCGAGGTGAAATTTAAAAAAAAAAGAAGTTTTTTTTGGCATTTTTTGGGATTTTTTTGGGTGCACCACCTCCACGCCGCTCTGAAGACACCTACTTGGTGCACCGCCACAATGCCATTTGAGAACCATCTCTGTCGTTGAGTGCCGCCTGCCAGCCATAGACACTGCTGATGTCACCCTTGTGTGCGTGATGTCACTTCCCGGTAGGGTGACATCAGTTTTCCGATGACTATTCATATTTTTCTAATGAATTTTCTAGTTTTTTGGGGACATGATATTTTTGGCAATGACATCAGAAACTTTCATGCTAATGTCAGCGACGACCCTATGACAGTCAAATGATCGTTAATTTATTTGCAGTGACTGGTTTTTCTAGAGAGTTTGTTTTTCGAGGGTCCTATCAGTTTGTTGCTCATAACTTGAGCATATGGGGTCAAAATTTGAAGTGCCATATACCATTGAAATCTCTTTCTGAGCTAATTCTCCTCATGTGGGTTTCATTTTTTGATTATTATGTTTGAGTACCTATTTTTAGCGTTAAAGTAGCAGCTTCCATTTCCCTCCTCACTGCATCAGGTCAACAGGTTTTCTTCTCATTTTTTTGTACTTTCTTAGTTCCTTGTGGTGTATGAGAGATATTTTACTATTTTGTGGGGGGGGTGCATTTCAATTTCTATCATTTACTTCAGAAAGACCCTTATATTTCTATCTACTTTCTTTCAATGTCCAACCCTTCAGTTGTCCGGCTGACGCCGCATAACTATGATACCTGGAAAAGTGCACATGACCAGATTGCACATGTCACGGGGCTTATGGTCTTGTTTGGATCAGAACCAACCTATTCTACAGTTTCCTTTTAAGGCTCTTCAGCATAGGAACAAAATGGATGAATCCATGGGCTTACTAGCACTGAATGCTTATGATAGTCTCCTGTTTCACCTGGAGAATTTGAACACTCCTCGAGCTATCTAGGACAAGTTTGCAGATTTGTTTTGCAGACTTAATGAGTTCAAGGCACTTCAACTTGATGCAAAGTTGACATCCTTGTCTCCTGACATTTTTCCCACCATTAAGGACTTCTTGATGATGTTCAATGCTCTCTGTTCAGTTTTAAAAGGATGTGGGAAGACCAAGTCAAATAATGAGTGTATCTTTCTGATGCTCTCAAAGCCTCAAGGACTGTTTCAGATCTTCTCCTCCACTTTCTATTCCACTATGGATACTTTGGGTCCTAGGAACATTATGCCTTCCTTTAAGGCCTTCTCTAATTGGTTGACTCAAGAGCAGTCAAAGATTTAACAGTTGGATGGTAAATCTGGCTCTATGAGCCATGCTTTAATCTCTCATGCATCTTCACAGAATTTAGAACAGAAATATGTATCACCAACCACAGATTTTTGGAAGGATTCTCATTCTCAGCATTCCTTTGACCCACCTCCTACAAATGGGGGGAAATTGAAGATCAAAAAACCTATGTGTGCTTATTGTAACAAGCCCAATCATGATGAGTCTCAATACTTTTAGAAGAAGGCATATGGATATGCCAAACATATTTCTGATTTGACAGCTCTTCTTCACAAGAGAAATATTGATATTCCTTCTTCCTCTTCTCATAGGTCTTCTTCATAATATTTTAAGATAGATGGGTCAGTCAATGGAAAGGGTCATGCATTATGTGCATTTTTTATTGCTCCCTCTTTTAGATGACTACTAGATTCAGGTGCTTAAAATCATATGGGATCTTCTCAGGATTTATTCTCATCTTTTGAGGCTTCACCTACCCCACACATTTTGATGGGGAATAACATTATTATGACTGTATGTGGGATGGGTTCTATTGAAATTGATGATGGTGCATTCCATGATGTACTATGTGTTCCATCTTTTTCCTCTAACCTTCTCTCTATCTATCAGATTACTCACAATGGGACAAGGAATACAATTGATTTCACTCCAAATTCAGTGCACATCAGAGACAGTGTGATAGGAAATATTATTTCTAAAGGGACATTTGATCATGCTACCCACTTGTACTCCTCTCATTTTGGTCCACCATCTCCATTGTCAGAGAATATCTCTCCTACTTCATGAGTCCCTATTGAGGAGAAGTCGGGTGACCTGAACTTATGTGTTGTTCTTGAGATCAGTGTTGTGGCTTCTACACCTCCTCCTCCTATTGAGTTTGCATCTATTCAACATGATTCCTCTTATGCATTACCTTTTATGGTCGCTCTGTGCATCGAGCCACCTACCCCAGTTGTTGAGGGCATATCTGAGGACATTCATCTCCTCCTAGATGATAGGTTCAGCACATCTATTGGCCCACCTTCATTGGAGATTCCATTACAGGAGTTTCATGCATTCTCCTTTGAGAATCACTTAGGCCTTCTAGTTTCACCTCACATTTAGGGGTTTCCTTGTTGTTCCTTGCCTTTGTTTCTTTTGCATTGGAGCTCCATTGGTTCGATCATTACCACAGGGGTTCTATCATTCTGGGGGGGCTTTGGTGTCTCATCCCTCTCTCATATGGGGGCTGGTTGTATTTATGGTTTTGAGAGAGTCTCTTGAGCCATTTATTTTCTGCATTTTTCTATTTCTTTTTGGAGAGGAGTTTTTCCCATTGGGTTTTCTCATTTTTATCCGGTTTACAAAGATTACCTTGTATTGGGTACCTGATCGGGCCTTGTTAACGGGACCCTCTTTCTTGCTTTCATAGTTGTGCTAGGTTAGCTTACCTCCTAAGCTTCACTTAAGGGGGGTGTTAGAGTAATTTCCTTTTAGACTTATTGATTAAATCATGTTGATTTAATTAGTTAAGTTGTCATTACTCTTTTTTTCTTAAGCTTTCTCTTAGGTACATTATAATTAATATTTATATTAATTATTAATGTGAAACCTTGATTTTTAGTCTTTAGGGTTTTGTTCACCTTTATAGGTTGAACCTTGTAATTATTCATTTTATAATTCAAAATACATTTTTCTCTGCTCTTTTGAGTTTCTCTGAGCTTCTGAGTTCTTCTGCTTTTTCCTCCTTTCTGCTTCTTTCTTGTAACAAGTACTTGCATGCAACTATTCTTGGATGTTATCAGATCAGTGTTTCTTAGATCCTTCAATTACTTATGAAGAAATAAGTTACCCTATTATGGGTTTAGTATATAAGGTGAATGCACATGCATTTAGGCTTACAACCTAGAGATCATTTCTTAAATACAAAACATGCATTGAGGCTCACTTCCATACAAAATATTTCATCTATAAAATTGAACTAAGAAATAACATCAACAATGCTTGACAAGTTCTATGTAACTTCCAAATAAACCCTCTTATATGATAGTTGAATCTCTGATAATTGATCCATCATACGTATACAACATAACACTAACATATCCAACCATCACATCATCTAAAACATCTCAAAAGCTCTACCTTATTATATATTCATTATCAAATTTGATAACTCTCACTGTCAACCTCATAAACAAAATGTGTAGCATTTGAAGTGTCGGCTAGATCTAATCTCAAAATGTCTTCCTAACCTCAAAGACAAGCATAGGAATTATCACACATGTTAGTTTTATCATCTCTAACAATCAAACTTATTAGATGATCGATCCAATACCCAATTGTCTCTATTCTTTTCTTCACTATGTATACTCAATACTCAGAAAGTTGTAACTCAATCAAATGATAATATCAACTGCTATGATCATAAACCAAGGTACACAATACCTCTCTAAATCTCCTCCTAGGTTCACACTTCAAAACTTGATCATACACTCTTGTACTGATCCATATATTGAAACCTATATACTGGGTCTCTTATTCCATATTTAGACAACTTTGTAGTCTATCCTTCAATATCATCATATCATAGAAAGTAATCACTAGAAAAGTGCATAGTTTCCATCAATGACAACATAAAAATATTCCATGTTAGCATCTCCTGCAGACAATCTCCCCCTTTGGCTTTGATAGAAAAACTTAGTGAAAAATGACTGAGTGTCCAAATATACAAAACTTCCAAAAGACTCTCTCCTTATCCAAAAATCTGTACTCCCCCTATGCTGATTTTGTCATTTTTCTCTCCTTATCTCTCCCCCTTTGACATTAATGACAAGGGTCTAAAAAAAACCAAAATTCACTACCAAAATCCTATAATTCTTTGCTATATACAAGTTATGCATACATACTTACAAGAGTTTGAAAATGTCTGAGAAATTGCTACTTAGAGCCACAAAGTCTTTATCTCGACTCTTCTTCATACTTTCCATGACCTCAATCTTCCCACAGATTGCATAAGTTACTTTCTCTATATTAAGAAGATCTAAAGTATCAGAGATGTTATAAGAAAGCTCTTCTTCCTTCAAATTGTCAAACAAAATATCAAGCTTGGGAACAATTAAGCTCATAAGATGACTAACTCTTTCCTTTTCAGTGACAAGTGTTCTAATTTTATTGTTTAGGTAGTCACTTCCACTACATGCATTGAGGATAAAGTCTTTGACAGATCAAAAGACTTTTATATATTTGTTCGTTTCTCCCCAGTCTCCTTAATAAATTTTTCTACAACAGATACATATCTGGTACAATCAATACATCCTTTATAAATTTTTATCGCTTTGGTCAAAGCATTCTTTACTCCTTGAATTGCCAGGCCCAAAGATTTTTTGTCTGTGGTAATCTTAGCCTTCAACTCATTGAGTCTCTTAACCTCATATTCACTTTGTACATTCACCAATGCTGACTATTATAAAGATTCAAAGTGTGTATTAGTTTCCTTGAATAAAATTTCCAAATGACTTGAAGTTGATTCATTCTATTTCATTGAATAGGCAGGTAGGACCTTGTATAAAAATTGAGATGCAAGAGTAAGAAACTCACTATCTTTCCTATGTGTCTTCAAGATCCGATTTATTTCTCTTGTATGTGCTACTGTGGCAATATCCACATTTTTAGGACTAAGATCGTCCATTGGATTGGAACTTGAATTCACATGTCCTCTAAATTTTTAATACCTACTTCTCTTGCAATATCTCTTTCCACCTCCTCAATCTCAACCTTTAACTCTGCACCTTTTTGTCCAACTCCTTCATGAGGTTGATCTTTCACTATCTCTTCCTTTGATCATCATATTTTTATTTTGCTTAATCCTCATTTTCTTCCTTATTAAGATCATATTCTCCCTCTTTTATTTTTTCCTTGTAGTTAGGAACTCAAGGAATGTCTTCCTCTTCATCATTACCAACTGAAAGTGTAATAGGGACACCGAAAATAAATTTTTTTGGTTCATTACTAGTAATGTGGAATGATGTGTCAAATGGTTTGTGAGTCCACTCATCATTTTTATGAGCAACCTCATACTTCTTTCTCATAAGGATTTGTGTAATTACCTTCTTTGTTTCCTTAGTAGCCTCATATGTATTCCCAAGCATAATCTCGTTTATCCTTGACTTCTAGTTCAACTCATTCTTTCTTCTTCAAGTAGAATGCCTACTTCCTCCTTATGAATAATAGGACATAAATTGACCAATTTTAGTTCTATAATTTCCTTATCCCTTTTCTAAGCTATCAATCTCCTAGATTCAAGTAAATCAAACAGATCACCAGGGACGTCCCCTTTGATCTCAACCAATTCTCTATTGTACTTGTTCATATATGTGATTACTCCTTCCTCCAATTTCCTTTTCTCACTTTCATCATATAAATTATAATATTACTTCAATTGAACTAATATGCCATGACATGTCATGTTATTTAAAATTTCATAGCATGAGAAAAGTGGCTTACTAGAAATAACCATAGGTTCATCAACCTTAGAATCACTTTTAGGCATTGGACCACTCTCCAGTTTAGTTTCCTTGGCTCCTTTAGCTCTCAAATTCTTCATAGAATCATCTAAATTTGTTGCTTCATCTCTGTCATCACCCTTATATCCTTTATATTCCCTTTTTCCTTTTGACTTAACTCTCTTTCTTTTGGTTTTCTCTATCTTAACTAATTTCAATGGTGTAGCCTTCATGTAGATGGTTTAGGTGCTACTGATTTGTTTTCAATTTTCTTCTCTAATAGAATAAATATTCATTTAATTTCACTCCTTGTTTGACTTCCTCTAGATCATAATACAAAAGGTATGTATACAGGAGGGGTATTTGTGTCAACGTCAATAGGATCTTCTATAACTTTTTCTTTCCTCTTTTCCTTTTCCCTCTCTTCAAACTTCTTTATTGCTTCTATCATCTTCTCCTTAGTAAATTCCATCATATTTCTAACAATCTCAACTTGTTTTCTGATCTTTCTCTCTTGTAGGTTTAGTGATCTCCTCATGAACTGTAAGAGTCTTCTCAGAATATGTACCAAACCATTGGTTATTCTTGTCTAAGGGTTTCTTTAAGATATCTTTAGCATATGCCTTAGGAAGTGGACCATCCACCTCATACCCCATAGGAATCACCCATGATTTTCTAGGATCTTCTCCCTACATCAAACATGCATCAATATCTACCATAAAATAAATACTTTCCTCATACTTTCTCACAATTTCTGGTGGTATTATGTACCTTAGCTATGTTGATGCATGAAATTTTTCATGATGTATCCCCATAAGGAACCACTGGCTTGTTTTTATCACCAAGCATGTTATAGAATTATTTGATTTGAATTGCAACTGGCTTATCCTCTTTCCACTTTACATTGCCTACTCCAGGAAAGTAATTGATAAAATAGAAAAACAAACATACCAATAGGGATCCATACTTGAATATCTTCTTCCTTTCATTCTTTATCTTCTCTAATTTTTTCATAAGATAATCTCTTAATGATTCATAGATGTCATACTCTTCATTTTCTTTAACCATTTTATATGCCACATATATAACAGTACTAGAGATAGAGTTTTCTCTACTGGAATGAAATACCTTGTAGCCAATTACCATATATGTGAACTTCACATCTAGTTGTATGATGTTATTTAGTGGCATCATTGTCTCGTCTCACTGAGAACCAATTAACCTAGTGACTATATCCTTCTAAATTTATTTTAGGGTAGGTACCTCACCACTATCAAAAACTCTTGTAACTACCTTAAGAAATTCATGCATTCTCTTGTAAGGTTTATCAAGCCACATAAATTGATAATTAACTCTACTCAACACATACTGAACTCAGTCTACTTCAAAGAAATCTGGAAACTCCATGATCTATGCAAACCCTTTTTATGTCAATATCTTGTATTCATTCTTCAAGACCAAGTCCTTAGAGACCTCTTTAAATTGTTGTATAATCACTTTTTCTCCCAATTCTTCCAAGTTACAATGTATATAAGCCATAATGCCTTCGACGTACAAAAAACTATAAGGAACATATGAAAATGCACCTTCAGGGTCATCATTAGTTGATTTGTGTGGTGTTTCTTAAATACTAGCCTAGGTCATTCTGTAACATCAACTACTTTGGGTGTATCCATGATTCAATATTTAAAAACCAAACTGCACAATGAAAAATACCTTTTCCATTAATTTAAGGTTAAGCTTGAAATCACTGCAAATCAATCCAATCTCCTTTAAAATCGCCTTTAACTGCTCTGCAAAATTTAATTCAAGTTGCAAGGTGTAGAATGAATAGAGAAAATTCATTTTAATTTCTTCACATGTCCAAAAAGTAGATATCAATTAATGTGTTGTTTTTAAACTTCAAGTTGTCTCAGAACAGAGGATATAAAATTCATCACCGATCCTTCAAATCAACACCAAAACTTTTGCGAATGATACAACATATAATAAATTAATTTCTGCATCTGAATATGCTTATCACATTCACTACATTATCCAATTTAGGGTTTAGGTAAATATTTTTGATGAAAATATTCCCCTTAGGCCAATGACCTAATTAGTTTGCCAATGATATATTCACACTAGAATTTGGTGATATCTTTCAATTAGCATCTATCATTTATTTTCTAACCCTTGTCTATCTCATTTCCTTCTTAACTTCATCAACATCAATAATTTTCCTCCTTTATCATTTTGCACATTGTTCTTTTCTACCAAACCTCTTACATTATTGTATCTACAATTTCTAGAAATATGACCAGAACTTTTGCAATTAAAACATGTCACATTTCCATACCTTGTGTTTGTTGGATTTGTCCTTAATCTACACTACTTCATAATATGTCCA
This sequence comes from Thuja plicata, assembly GCA_018584345.1. Taxonomy (NCBI): domain Eukaryota; kingdom Viridiplantae; phylum Streptophyta; class Pinopsida; order Cupressales; family Cupressaceae; genus Thuja; species Thuja plicata. Next base: position 200,520 of record MU227442.1, on the reverse strand, counting down.
AAATTGTTGCATTTGTATCAGGTTATATTTCTATGGTTCACAGAATTTTTCACCTTTGATTTGTGTCCATAGTTGTAGTAATTGAAACAATAGCCAGAAAATGATGTGGAATTTTGTCTTCTTCTACACTCTTTTTGTCTATGACCAAATTTTTTTACATGCAAATCATTCGCCATTAAAATTTGATTTCCTCGTAGGTTTCTTCTTAGGTTCCTTAGTATAATTATATAATGAATTGATTAGCTTATGTAATCCAAGAGTTTCTCCTTTCTCAAAACCAAGTCCGTGAGAATTACCTTTAGGTCTTTGACTCTCAAGTTGTGCATCAAGCTTCACTGAACTAGATTTGAAATTTTCTTTGAATTCATTAGTTTCTTCAAGTTTTTTTCTAAGAACTTCATTAACCCTTTCAAGTTCCTTCTCATTATGTATGGATTCTCCAAGACTAATTCACAATTGTCCAACTTCACCATTCAGTCTGTAACATTCTTCAATTTTGTCCTTCAAGGATTGTTCAAGAATTTTATTTGCTTTAATTTACTTAGTCGTCTTCATTATCATAGCTTCCATTTCATTCTTTAGATTATCTCCATCTCTCGTGATCTATTCACATTCATCTGATTTTTCCTTCAAGGCTTTTGAATCATCTTTATGCTTCAATTGATCAACATGATCTTTTCTCTTATCTCTAGATTAATTCAATTTTTCCTTCAAATTCACAATCAAACTTTCAACATATTTAAGATTCTTTTCCAACTCCAAGTTATGAGCATTTGATTTGTTAAGATCATAAAGTGCAACCAAGAGTTGTCTATGAGCACTACTAGAAATTATTAAATCTTCCATTAGGACCTTCCTCAAGCGGTTAGAATTTTTCCAAGGACCAAAGATCTAATACCAGTTGTTAGGATTGAGGTACACAGGGGGGTGAATCAGTGTTCCAAAATTTTTAGCTCTACCAATTTGATTCTTTAACCATAAACTGAAAGAAAGGGAAAGTAAACAACAAAAAACATTAAAAAAAATCCACAACATCATAAGACCATGATTTTTATCATTAAAATCCAGTTAAGAGAAAAAACCATGATGGGAATGGAACCCACAAGTATTACTTCTGCATAAATAAGTTACCCTATTAGGGGTTTAGTACATAAGCGGAATGCACATACATTTGGGCTTAAAACCTAGATCTCACTTCTCAAATACAAAACATACATTAAGGTTCACTGCCATACAAAATATTTCTTCTACAAAAATGAACTGATAAATAGCATCAACAATACTTGAATAGTTCCATGTAAGTGTCAAATAAATCTTCTTATCTAATAGCCAAATCTTTGATCACTAATCCATCATCCATATACATGATAACACTAACATATCCAACCATCGCATAATCTAAAACATCTCAAAATTTTGAGCTTATATATCCATTATCAAATAAAAAAACTCTCACTATCGGCCTCATAAAAAAAATGTCTAGCATGTGAAGTATCAACTAGATCTAATCTCAAATCATGTTCCTAACCTTGAACACAGGCATAGGCATTATCACACATTTTTCCTTTATCATCTCTAACAATCAAACCAATCATATCATTGATCTGATAGGACCACTGATCAATCCAATACCTAGTTGTCTCTGTTCTTCTCTGCACTCTGTAAACTCAATGCTCAAAAACTTGTAACTCTTGAATCTCCTCCTAGGTTTACACTTCAAAACTTCATCATACACTACTGTACATATCCATATACTGAAACCTGTATACTTGGTCTTCTATTCCATATTTAGCCAAATCTATAGTTTATCCTTTGATATCATCATATTATAACTAGTAATCACTAGAATAATGTATAGTTTCCATCAATGACAATATACAACTCTTCCATATCAACATCGCTTCCCAACAAACATATGTGCTCTTTTCACCGATCCTAATACTAGTAACACCCTACTTACTAAAAAAAATAGGTCTCCTATACATTTGTGTGTCCATGCTAGGATGAAAAATGCATTTTGGGATAGTTGGTATGTGTTCTTTGACCAACCACCTTGTAACAATTGGGAGGCACCTCTATATTTCTTGACAAAGTTATACAGTAAATTTATCCTCATCTTGAAGCCAAATTAATTTGACATGCAAAATTTATAGGGTAGAGGGAGAGGCTCTACACGGGATAGACCTAGGGATCAGAGGGTGGTAGAACCCTGATATAGGATGCCTTTAGATTATAAACACATGGTTCACATCATGGTCCCAGTAGCCCTGAATTAGTCTATAGAGTTACATACTCTTCAGGCGGCTATGTCTTTGAATGATTTCATTGTTCAACATGGCACACGGTTAGTCATACCAGAGGATATATCATCACCTACACCACCTCCATCATCATCATATGTACAATTTGGCTCATCCCAATCCATTGAGTGTATGTGCACTAGATGCCAGAATATATGTTCTAGGGTGCAAACTAATGTGAATGAGAATGGTTTGACATCTTATTCATGTACACATTTAGGAAAAGATTCCATGCTTCCACTGCAAAGGATGTGGTCCTCACCGATGACCTAATGACCATGATGATACCTGGTCAAGAGAAAATTTACGTGTGTTCATTTGTGTTTATGACATGTTATTAATTAATCACCTAAACCTTATAAAAGTAAATAAATTGTTATTTATAGAAAAATTTAAAGTGATATGAATAATATGCATTGTAAGGTGTAGCAGGTGGTGGGATTACACCACGTATTTTTTCTTTCCACTCCACGTGCACATGTAGCTTCGACACCAGAGGCAAAGATTTTAAAATATTGTTAAAATTAGAAAAATATGTGGTTTCAAGATATTTTTTGTTAATATTTAGTAAATATCTTATGTATATTTATTTGTTGTTTTATAGGTATCATCAGGGGCTCAGATATCCCAAGTTGATGATGTAACGCTTTCAACCATTGAATTTTTCTTAGAAAGCTTCGTGGTATGATATTTTGCACAACTCTTATTTACAATTTTGATTGAACTTGTGCAAGTCATGTAGATTTAGATTTTTTTGTCTTAGATTTAATATTATATATTCATTTCTCTTATGCTAATTTTTTTTCTATTAGCTTAAATTTGTTTGTTGAAATGTACTATCATTAATCATGTACATGCAGATTGATGAATGTGTTGGATTGATTATGAAAAGTTGGGACTGAGAGGGGAGCGGTGAATTAGTACCACAAAAACTTTTATAACTTAAACTATATACTGCTACTATTATTTATCGAATTCAATAACTTGAAATAAAACATAAAACATAACATGCAAACATTCAAGTAAATGAACTCATAACTCCATGATTTTTTTTACGCACAAATCTGTTGTTAGAGGACAAAACTGCAGTGGGGATGACACCAATGACCTTCACTAGTTGTAGTATAAAGGGTGCTTGGTTAGAGCTTACATAGTTTATCCATTTTGATAGCTTACCTAGTTAAGAGTATACAAAGACTTTTAGGTCTACCTAGTTAGAGGATTTTACAATCTCTACACTTAGAGGTGTACCCTGTTAAAGGTTTTACACAAATAGAGATTGGGATTTCTAGCTCTCAATACAATAGTATTAACAAGTTACAAATGTCTGCTATAATGCATCAATTAAAAATTCTGATCAGACTCTATGTGCTCTGAAATACTTGTGTTACCTCAATTCAATTTGTAACACTGCTCCAATTTTGTCTCTTGTAGCAAGATATCATCTCGGTGCTCTCTGCTTTGATTTTTGTTCTTCAATAACAACCTTCTCTATACTCTCTCACTTTCTCCCTTGTTGTCTCTATTACACTGTACATCATCCTTTAAGTATAATATTTATTGCCTATTAATCTTATATGTTAGGTTGCTGATAAATTATTTTGACCATCAGATCAACTTTTTCGCTCAGTGACCATGTCACTTTTACCTCGGTACTTGGTGTTTTTCTTGGAAATAGAAATCTTTGATTAACTACTTAATCTGCTTCTTAGATCTTCTCTTTGAATTATTTTGATCATTGATCATGTAGAAAAATCATCATCATGCATTGTAGAATCACAATTAGTATTGTGTCACTATATTAAATGCATCCTTATCACTTTACAATTCATTAAGTAACTCGGTAGAGTAACCTATCTTAACTCGATTAACTTTCTCTTTAGTACTCGGTAACTGTCAACTCAGTGTACTGTTTGTTCTCTCGATGTTCAGTAAACTGTGTGCTCTTGGTGTAGTGTCTATGCTTTACCAAATCCATTGCCTTTCTTGGTGTACATTACTAACTGCTCATATTCTTCCTTTCATCGATTGAATCTTCTAATTCTTATGACTTTGTCTAAACTAATGACAAAAAAATATTCTATAGAGATGAAAATATCCCCCTTTGACATTAGTTGAGTATTTTGAAAAAAAATTCAAAGTCATCAAAACTTAGTAAATCCCCCTTGGATGTTACTCTTTATACAACATATGTACAACTCTTCTCTTCTTTTTCTCCTTATTACATATATAGTTTTTTTGTATTTTCTATTCTCTATTTGTTTTTATTTATTTTCAGAACTATCTATATAATCCCCTTTTTTGACAAAAAGTCTCAAAAAAAAACTTAAATATAAAAAAATATGTTGATACCTCTTCTACAATTTGGCTAGTATAGTCTCCCAAGTGTCTCATAGATTATATAATATCACAATATGATCAGTTATATCTTCTATTAAATCAACTATAGTATCCAGGGTGCAAACTTCTGGAAAACTTGATAGTTCCTTTCCTTTCATTAGGTGTGTTTGCATTGATTGCATGTGGGGAATAACTAGTGCTTGCAGCTCAAGAAACTCTAGTCTCAACTTGTCCTCTTCTTGTCTCAATGAGATTTGAACTCCCATGAGTTCCTATATCTTTAAGTAGCATATATGGAAATATCTAGGCTCACTAGTTATCTTAGCAAGCTTCTTAGTCATCTTTTTCTCAGTTTCTACCTCTTTCTTATTAATGTCCTTGGTAAATGTAGAAAGAATGCAAACTTTCTTAAATAATAAAATGATGGGATGCAAATGTTCTTCAACTTTGGAACATAAATCATAAAGAGTTACCTTCGCTATAGAAATGTTTTGCAGTAGGTCCTCCATCAGTTTCTTCTCTATTGATGTATTGTGGATTTTCAATATATAATCGGTCATATCTTTGTTTGATCCTTTGATTTGTTGGACTAGAGTTCCGACTTGATCTAGTATTGGCTCAAACTCATCAATGGTAATGTTAGGGATTTTTCTTGTATGAATCACAGTGCTTGGAATAACTACTCAAACACTATGCCTTCTAATACTGATTCAGAGACAAGAAAAGCCTAATTGCTAAGGACTGGATAAGGTCCTTCTTCATTTTTGAGTTCCACATATACTCAGGTAGGTTTTACCTCTTAAGATTGCTGTTTACACAGTATTTGTTGATGTGGACACTGATTTGCTATGTATCTTTTGTTAAACCAACCTATGAATTACCTTGCAAATAACCAAGCATAACCAGATGCAAGATATAACCATACAAACCATAGTTATAAGCATAACAAGAACCAGTGATACAAGGATTCTCATCCTTCTTTCTTTTATTGTAGGAGGGATAACCTAAGGGATTCACTCTTCAAGGAATCAATAATATAGACACTGTCCTGCTGACATAGGTCCTTAACAAGTTCAGTTTATCTGTTCTTAGTAAAAAAGTATTTTGATTGATTTGGTTTTGATATATTAGAAAAACTTAGACAAAGATAGATTATCAGAATGCTTTCTGAACCAGTGCCCATCCTTTGGGCTGTAGAGTCAAAATAAGCTAAGATATCATAGAAACAAAACATAGTAAACTGCCTTACAGTTCACATACAATTCAGGTAAGTTGCCTTACAAGTTACCCTGTCACCTCAAGACTATTGTATCAAATCCTTAAACAAAGCAGTATGCTCCCTGAAATTACTTACAAAACTTAGTTCTTTCCTCAAAATAAACTTGCAAGTAATCAAATAGTTACCTTATAACCAGAATGTTTCAGAATACCTTGTAAACTTAACATAAAAGAGCATACACACAGAAAAAGGAGACAACAATAGAAGAGAGTAGAATTGCACCGTATATTATTTATATGATCCAGCTTTTCATACATGAAAGATTATACAACATCAAAAGATAGATAGCAACCCAGAAGATCTGAATTCTATGATATATTATCTCCTTTCCAAAAATGTTCCAACATCAAAAGACCCTTAACTATTACAACTCTTATGCTATATATAGGTTTTAGACCATCTTGGAATCCCTTAAGGATGCAACAAGCTTTGGATGATCACTTGAAAACCTAACCCTAAAGTTACAAGAGAGACAAAAGAAAGAGAGAGAAGAAGCGGTGAAAGGACTGAGTCAAAAAGGTAGAAGCATATATTTCTTGTTCTTCTTCCGATCTGGCGACTGCAATCAGATTTTTAGATGGTAGCTGGTAGTATTTATGCTGAGTCCGGATTGTTGTGCTCGCCTACTCACCTACATTCTCCTTTTGTAATAACTGTCCATCTTGTCTCTGAACAGTGCAGTGCCAAGTGTTCACCTTACTCATCGTCCAAAATTTCTTCCTCTACTACAGGCTTCTTTTTCTTAGGTGTTGTCATGACCTCCCAAGCCTTTACTTCATTGTCTGATGGCCACTTGAAGTCCTGAGTACTCTGTACCTGTACCTTTTTCCTGTCCCATCTTACATCGGTGATGTTCTTGACATCAAGTAGGAACTTGTTGATATCAGTCTCTGCTTTGAAGGCCTCATCCAATAATTTATTGAATCCTTCTACATCAACATCCATTCCCAAGAGAAAATCCTCTTCACTAGGCATCTTGGTGTCAAACTCACCCTTCCAAGCATCTATAGCCTTTACTTGGTCATCATCTCCTTTCAAGGCAGGAATAAACCTATTGAAATCACTTGAAAAGAGACTCAATTTAGCCTCTATCTGGTTCAATTTTCCTTTGAAGAATGAGAAGCAATGTTTACTCTTTTGATCTCATCTCCTACTTCATTCACTATCTCAGGAAAATCAGGTCTTATGGACTGCAAAGATGACAACTTCTCAAATAAATTTGCCCTGCCAGACCACTTGGTGAAGTAAGGGTTCAAAATGGCAAGGTACCCCATTACCTCAGTATGCAATGTTGGCAACTTATTATATGTATTAATTACAACATCAGCTTTGTCTTTTAAGATCTCAATCCTATGTTGTAATATGCCTTTCAGCGCCTTCAAAGCTATTGCATTTCCTTTTTCTTCATCCACCTTTTGTTCCACAACCTCTTCTGACTTAGGCTTATCTTCAATCTGCATTGGTGGTGGTTGTGCAGGCACATATACTACCTCAGGCTTTGCTTCCAATTCATCTGTCAATGTCTTTATCAGATGATCCCTCTGGTATAGTTATATATGGCACATGTCTCTGTCCTTAGACAGTGCACTTGTTTCTTCCAGCAAAGCAGTATACCTTTCAGAAAATTGCTTTGTCTTGTCCTCATTGAGTTGAGCCCAGTGTGTCATAATTTGGGAGATTTCTAAGTCCCCTGTATTTTGTACTGACCACACCATCTGATTTCCCACCATATTTTCTTGAATATTCACTAATTGGGGCTTCTGGTCTTTTGGGCTCAAACTCCACATTGCAAAGGCCTGAGACTTTGGGTTATACCCAAATCCTTTTATCATTTCTCCTACCTGGACTTCGCTAACCATTTTAAGGTCTGGCTTCTTTTTGATTTGATCTATAATGAAAGCAGATGACAAATCCCATCCTTCAGCCAATAATATCCCACTTCCTAGCACCATCTTTCTGGCATCCTCAGGAGAGATATCCTCATTCTCAGGATCGTAATTTTGTAAGGCCACTAGGGCTTCATTTGTAATTGTTTCTTTTCCATCCACAGTTAACTGGGACCTTATTTGCTCTGTTTTGTGCCACCTGAGGAAATCCTTAAATTCCTCTATTTTTACAAAACTGTCATCATCTAGGAATTTTTGCTGATGAAGCAATCTTTCATCAACACAAGCCCTGAGTGGTACCTCAACTTCATCTTCTAGGTTAGGCCTTTGCTTCTTTCCTTCCCTGATTTCTTTTCTCAGGTTATGATCATATAACCTGGTGCCAGGTACTAAGGCCTTAGCCTTATCCTTTTTCTTACTTTGGCCCTCCTCTGAAGGCTGTCCTAATTCCAACTTCTGCCTCTTTGCAACAGGTTCTTCGATATCATCTGGCTGTGTAGCAACTGTTAGATCTATAATATGTCCTTCTGCTCCCTGCAACTGTGGGATCTCAGCCATTTCTTGCTCTGGGGCTTGTTGTGGTGTAGGAGATATGGGAGGACGTGCATAATCACTATCATCGCCACTCTCATATTCTGATTCTGAGTGTTCAGGTGAATGAGCACCTTTCTTTTCAAGGACTGTATCCAATTTTTCTACAAGCACATAGTAGTTGTCTATCATGGCCTTAATCCTATCAAAATATGGGAGATCAAGGTAAAAACCCCCAAAAGACAACCCATTTCTTTTTATTTGTCTCTACAGCTTCAACAACTCCTAGATTCTCAGTCTTCTCATATGAATGTCATCTTCATCCAAGAGGTTCCTTGTTGAATCTTCTTTAATGCATTCACAATGAACATTGGTATTAGGGATAGTAGGAGTATACAACTTCCTTACCCCCGCCATGAAGCCCTCTAGGTCAATGTACCTATAAGAGGCTACCACCATTCTGTACTTCTCCAACCACTGACCCACTTCATCTATGGCATTCTTGCCAATTGTAAAATTGAGAATTTTAAATTGCCTAGGGGTTATAGTCCCCTTTTTGTGCGGTGTAAAGTGCTCATTGTCTGTTAACATCAACTGCCAAATGAATTCCATAGAAGCAACTCTTGTAGGCACATGATAAGGAAATAAATGGGGTGGATGAATACACCCATACACCCTGATAATGGTGAAATTATCCTCCAAGAAGAAATCACCCCAGTTATGATTTCCAGGCCAATTATCTGTATACTCACAGGGCCTGAGCAGTTGTATGATCTTCAATGGGACTCTAGTCCTGCTTGTCCCCAAACTCTGCACAATTGGATACACAATCCAATTCTGGAAGGCATAGTAGTCACACTCCCTGGAAGTATAATTCCAAACCCTAACCCAAAACTGGATAGGATTTGGTTGTGTCTGATAGAATCTCTGAGGAGATAAGTTATGCACATCCATGATTACAAAATTGAAATATAAGAGAAGGTGCATCAGGACTGAATAATGCAATAATTTAGGCTCCTTCTCCTTGGGGTTCTTTAATCTTTTCTGGGTTGCAACAAAACCCTCATGCATTTCATCAATTATATACTGTATGTAATCATAGCTAGTGCTTGAATGCACCTCTTGCAGGTCTAGCACCATCATTAAGATGCCAGCACTGATTCTCTCTGCATCTCCATCAATCCCTAACACTCTACATAGGGCATAAGAATTATACTTAATTTAGAAGTGTAGGTCCTTATAATAATATGGATACAGCTCAACCATAGGACCTAAGTAATTTTTCAATTCTTTTAACATATGCTTTTGCAACAAGCCTTTTGCAATACCATGCTTAGAACTATATCTCTTCTCCTACCTTGTCATGTCAATTTTAGTAGACATGGTGCTGAATAAGCCAAAGGCTTGCATGAATGAGTTTCTGTTCAAAATTAGCAGGGCAATGCCATCATCCCTTTTGATGGTCTTTGTCAGGGCATCATAGTGATTTTCTAGGTCAAGAAATAGTTCTACATCTAAGAAAACATCAGGAACAAGCAACCTAGCAAGACCACATGTCCAAGGGTTTCAAAATGGGATGGGCTTATTAGAGTTCTTATAGAAATAGGTGAAAAGAGAGTAACCTATTGTGCCCGGGGTCACAGCATCTCAAATGTTCTTGTACTCATCCAGGAGAACATTAGCATCGGCCTTCTTATTCTACGTTGAACCTGGCAGGAGACGGAGAAACTCATCAGAGAAACTTGCTTTTCCTTTCTGCTCCTCTCCACTCCCTCCACTTGTTGAAGCAACACTCACAGCTCTGCTCATCCTTTCAACACGCTGAATCTCTTTTTCCTTACCGATATTGAAACAAATCTATCTCAAATATCAACTATTTGTTCTGTGCACAATCTCCTGCGATTTAGAATTCTCTGATCAACTTTGGGTACACTGCAAACTGCACAAAATATCACTCTCCTAAAAATTAGCAACTTGGCTCTAAAAACTGAAAGCACGATGAATGAGAATGAATGCACCATCAACTCCTTATAGCCGTCATTCAGAGTATGCAGCTCATAATTTGGAAACATCAATTCTGCCATTAATTTGCCATGCTGTGAACTTGAAAAACCTAGCCGTAGTTGCTGAAGTTGACAGGAAATCAAATTTTCAAAAATTAATCCTCAGAGAAATCATATAAAATTTAAGAGAGCTGACATGTCACATTCTAATTTGTTGTCTGTCTCACATCTCAGCTACTCTTTTTGCACAGTAATCAAAATATGAGTCTGTGATTGGTTGCCAAGAGATTTACATTGTCAGATCAAAAAACTACCGCCGTTTCTCAGATCTCTTGATCAGGCGACTGCATGACTGGATTAAGTCTCTTTGTCGTGGGCCTCTATTATTAACCATGGTTCCATCTCAAGACTTGGTGACAATGTGCTTTATTAACTTTGGCTAACCCAAGTGATCATCTGGCGATCACGTGACATAACTAAAATCAAAGTCGCGCACAGTTAATAGTAACTCACCATTCTTTCTGAGACTTTGTGACTAACCATTACCATTAACCTTTACAGTTGTCTCCCTATCGCTGAGTGTTTAATTTCTATTTCAAGACTTCGCGACAATGCCTAGTCGCCCAGTCGGGAGATATAAGCCCTGAGTATTCAACTTTACCTTAACATGTTATAAGCACCCCCTTTTCACTTCCGGCGACTGCGCGACATACCCTAATCGCCAAGTCGGGAGGACTTTTCTCTTGGGGCACTTTTCTTCTCAGACTTCGCGACAACCGTTGGATCTTCTGATTCTTTCATCTGACGGTAGTCGCTTAATCGCTCAATGTTTCTTACATGCCCTTAAATCATTTCCAGACATCGCGATAGAAGGCAAAGCACCTTAGTCTCGCTGTCGCTGAATCCCTTCCTTCCTTCTAGCGACCACATGATAACCCACCTTCCTTATGACAGATGTCAGTCAATCATTGGTCCTCTTGCTGCATAATGGAAAACTGAAGCATTATCTTTCTCTGGCGACATCCCGACTAAGCAATACTGCAAACTTCAAATGGTTAGTCGCGTAGTCTGAACTAAAATCTCTTAACCGCTGTTCTATTCTGAGACCACGCGACTGAAGGCCTGACTTAATTGTTAGCTTTGACTCATTTGGCGATAACACGACATGAAGTAATCACGAAGTCTGAGAACATTTTCATTACTTTGAAAAACTTCCTGCGATCACCCGACTAACAGTGGGTCCCATCTTTATAATGTCTTATAACACGAAGATCTTGTGACTACCTGACTAAAGGAAATTGCTGAGTCTCAGAACACTAAAGGAATATTTAGAAGTTAAACGAGACTACACGACACAAGGAAAAAGCAAAGTCGGGAAGACATTTGGAATATTCGGCTGGGGTAACGCGACGAAGTGACCTAAATTAAAACACATGCCTTAAGTGAATGAAAAAGTAACGCTGAAACATAAGACATGGCCTAGGGTTTTAAAATTCGTCATTTAACACTTGGATATGAGTAGGGTTTTCAGGGTTTTTTTCATAATGGGCTATGTTTAGACTTAAAAAACCTAAAACATGGCAGAGGTAAGGGCACAATGAACGAGAGATAGCTGAATTGAGCACATCAGAAAATAGAGTGCAGGACAAGGAACCAGGAAAACTAGCAAAAATAGGAAATACAACCAACAGGTAACATCAGGAACAATCTCCTTGAAAACTTCTTTCACATCCTCTACAATATCAACCTCTTTCTTCTTCAGCAATAACTTTTCTTGTTCATCTTTTCTTCTTACTAGCTTGGCATAAATATTCAAATCCTTGGCCTTAATTTTTTTGGGGTCTCCTATTGGTATTATGATTGGCTCACTCAAATCTATGATTTTCTTCCTCTTCTTACCCTTCTTTGTCTCACTCAATTTTCTCTCTCTAGTAGAGCATTTAGAATGTGATGTCATTGTTGCATCTAGTGAGTTTGTGTGGTGACCAGATATGCTCTCCTCTACTATAACTTCTTGTTGTTGTTTAGTTTCTTCTTTATTTGTATCCTTTCCTATTGATTTGGTTCCTACAACATTTCTTTTTTTGTATCTTGTATCTTGGGATCACTCTGAACATGTGATGTGTCAGTCATTGGTGTGTTCAGCTTCGGTCCTTCTATGTCAGTTGGAGTTTACAACTCGATATCCTTATGGTGTTTGGTCTTGGTAGCCTCAGGCTTATCAACATTTATATTTTTAGTGTTAATTGGTGGCTCGGTTTGCATACTTTGTATAACATTAGGGGTACCAATCTACATAGTACAAAAGCTTTGTACTTGTACCAATACAAGATCAGTACTATGCAATGGTGCAATATCTACTTTCAATTACTTGGTGTCTAGTACTTGAACATCCATTACATCTTCATCTTTTGATAATTCCTTTTTAGGATCAATCTCCTCTGATGCATCTTCTATAATGACTTCGGCATTATCAATAGTAAGATCAATTGGGTCTACTTGTCATGTGCTCTCTTTTATCTGACCAGTGATGGTTTCACTTTGGTTCTTCATTGCATCAAGTTGCTCGGTAGTAGATATGCCAAATATATCTCTCCATTTAGCATCAGTTTCCCTGTCCACTAATAGTATATCTCCATTCATGATTCTTAGGGCCCTTCCCTTGACTAAAAATTCCTTTGAATGTTTCTTCAATACATCATCAATCTCAGATGGTGCCAGATCAGGAATAGTATGTACAAGAGATCTTTCTCTCATTTCCTTCTCAGCATTAATTACATACTTCCAACATGCATAATTTTTTTTGTAGAGTTTGTCAGGTAGCTTATTTCCAATCTTAATAGGAGTCACTCTATGTCTTAGCAATGTCACGATAATTGCATCTTCTATATTTTTCTTGTCTTCTTCATTTCTCTTCAAATACTTTATTGTTCTAAATCCTCAGAATCCTCCTGATTCCTTTAATCCTTCCAAAAAGTCATCAAGAATCTATGGATCTAGTGAGAGCTGAGCCACTGGAACTTATTTATCTAGCTCATCAGATTCAGTCTCACTATCTTTTCCAACTATTAACTTTCTTCATGAACTTATAGCTAGTTTTCCTCCTCGGGTTCTCTTGTATGTTTTACCTTTCGATTGAACAATTTCTGCAATTACCTTTTCCTTTGGTTTCACTAAAGATCTGGTGTATCTTCTAGTTTCCTCTCATGCTCGGTGAAGTTACAAGTGCAAGTTGTTTCTCAACAAAAACAATAACTTTCTCATTATTTATGTCATCAATACTTCTCTCACCCACTTTCAATGTCTTGGATAGATTATCAATCATCTTTCCTATTTTTGTGACTACCTTAGGTATCACAATTTTCTGCTTATTTCTTAGTTTCACCTCTTGATATGTGCCATACCTCTAAACTTTGGGATCAACAAGTTTACCAAGTAGTGCTTGAATATGTTGTGATCCAATATAAATGTCCAATTCATAGCCTTTTGGTTGTGTCCATTTGGTTCTAGGCTCAACAATATTGATAATACAAGTGTCAATGTCAAAATCAAAACATATATTATGATGATACCTTGCAACCAGTTGAGGTGGTATCCTACACCTCTTATGCATTCTTGCTTGGAAATTCATAAATTATTCAGACATGATATCATCAAAATTATCTCCTAAACTATGTATATACTCATTTATCTGATAACGAATAGGTCTTTCGGGGATCCAAATTACATCTCCAATGGAGGGAAATGAATCTAACAATAGAAGAATATACATACCAGTAATGAACCAAACTTTAGTGTGTTAGTCTTTTCTTTCCTGATTGTGCTTATATTATCTTCTAGTTGTTTCTGTTAGTAATAACTGAGGGGGGGGGGTGAATTAGTGGCCTCAAAAATTAATTCTTAAATCAACCCTTAAAAACTTATAACCACAAATTATTTCTCAAGTTATCTTCTATCCTACAAGATGAATGCCTTGAATAACTTATATCAATTTACTACTTGTCAAATTGCTCTGTTAAACCTTCTTCTTTATGTTTATCGATAAGCAGTCATCTAATTACCGAAATACAATAAATATGAAGAGTATATTGATATATCTAGAATAAATCATGTAAGATAAAAAATAGTAAAGAAATGAATCATACACACATAACACATGGATTTTAATGTGGAAACCCTGTTAAGGGAAAAACCACTGGGATCGGTACCCCAAATTTTCACTCTTCTGAAGTGAACCCTGTTAGGATCCAACCTTGTTAAAGGTTACAAACACATTGTTAGGTGTGACCTTGTTAGAGGATTTTATACATAAAGGTTGTCACTTAGTATCGGGCATCTAATGCTTCCATCCTTGAATCAGCCTCTTTCTTAGACTATCAATAGGCATTGGGCATATCCAATGCTACTTTCATGAATCAACCTTTTTGGCACTCCTTGGGATGTACCTCAATATATAGAAGACTGTTAAGTCATGTTTGGTTAAGAGACTTGATGCTTCAATGGTTAAACCAAAATAATATGAACTGTTCATATTGCAACTTAAATTGCAGATTTTCAGATCTATTTAAGTACATTACCTCTCTAACCAATGTATCAATTTAATCCTTGTGCTCCATACTTTCTGCTCTATGATGTTGTGCTCACTGTTCATCAGTTGTCTACTGAATTCCTTAGCTCTCCTTCAAATTTTTTGATCAGCACTGCATGAAGTTGTTCTTCATCAGTTTCTCTTCAGCATCCTCTTTCTATTCACTCCGCTTAATCCCCTCGTAAATGAATTAAGCTTGTCTCTTATATAGACACAATATTCCTTGTTTCTTGATTCTTGGCGTGATAAACAATCCAGCCAATTAGATTTAAAGAATAACTCTTGATTTGTCTCATAGATATCTTCTTACCAAATGTAAAAATCAGCTTAAAAATAATCACTTATCTCTGGTCGAATAAAACAAAGTAGACAACTAGTTAAGTCTATATTTAGCTCTGCTAGCTAGATATTTTGTCATTTTTTGAACTCTATGTTTTGTCAGTCAATACTGTAGTTAGTCATCGGTGACAACTGAATATTCCATCGGCGAGACTCTAGTTATCTTCGTGATCTCTGTCCATCAGGCAACACTGTATTTTCTTCTATCAGGTTACTCTGTGCTTTTCTCGTCAGGCAACACTGTGACTCTGCTCGTCGGTAGTGCTGTGCATTTCCTCGTTGGGTATCACTGTGACTTTATTTTTTTCCTCTTTCTGTCGGGTGCACTCCATCAGTGTATTCAGTCACTTAGTGAATACTAGACTTGTATGCATTACTAATTAGCATATCCTTTATTCATGAGTTCTTTGAAGTGTTTGGCAGTATTCCCATGACCATACAGATTATATTAAGTTGACATCAATGAGAATATAATACATTAACTGATTTAATGCCTTGCATGATGATCAACTTAACATCTTCAAACATTTAATAAGTTACATGTCATCAATCTCTCCCTTTGGCATTGATGGCAACATACTATATTATCATACTATACTATTTCTAATACAATATGAAATATACAGTTTCATCAAGCTTTCCTAATGTAACTATTACAAATGTTTGGTTTTCGATAAGCTCAAGTAGCGTTGATTTGATTCTTGTAGGCTTTCTATCTGTTTTCAATCCCTTCACTGGATGGATGTAGAATCTTTCTTTCTTTGATTTTATGCGTTCTCCTTCTATTTCAAACTCTCTCCCTTTGACTGTTTTCCTTTATTTTGATGTTTTATGATTTACTTGTTAGCAACTCTCCCTTTGTATCATATTTCCATATAATATCTCTCCCTAGGGATATAATCTCTCCCTATTGGAGGAATGTGATAATGGATGATCTCTCTCCCTTTCCAGAAGGATGTGATAATATGGATAATCTCTCTCCCTTTGAAATCAATGCCAAACAAATATCTCACAAATATCTGACATTAATTTCAAGAAATTTTTCTCTTCATCCATAATATATTCCTTGAATTTCCCTTATCCATCAGCAATATAACAATATGCTTTTATGCTTGGTGAAGATATATACCTATCTATATATAGATGTAGCTTTGAATTTCATCTCTTTCTTGCATCAACATGAATGATATTCTGATAATATGTAAGCTGATGCAACCTTCTAGTCAACTTACTGGCTAGTAGACAAGGGTCTGACCCCTAGTCTCTTTCTCAAGTACTCAAATGCATCGTTGGGAAGTGGTTTGCTGAAGATATCAGCCAATTGTTCCTTTGACTGCACATACTCAAGTATCACCTCCTTTTCCTGAACTTGTTTAGTCTTAGCATGCATGACATGATTCCTAGAAATGTTTATTGCACTGGTATTATCACAATAGATAATTACTAGTTCTAAAATTTGCATATGCATACCTTCCAGTAACTATTTGATCCATGCAATAGTTGAGTAGTTTGCAGCAGTAGCAACATTCTCTGCTTCTGTATTAGATTGTGAGATGCATCCTTGTTTCTTGTTGATCCATGTGACAAGTCTGTCACCCATGAAGAATGCTCCTCCAGTTGTGCTCTTTCGGTCATCAATATTTCCAGCACAATCAGTGTCAGTAAAGACCTAAAGTTCAAATTTGCCTTCTCTTCTGTACCATAATCCACATTCCTCAGTATTCTTTAGATATCTTAGGATTCTTTTCACAACAGTCATATGTGATTCCCTGGGATTAGCAGAAAATCTAGCAACTATTCCTACTGCATGTGAAATATCTGGTCTAGTATGTGCAACATACATGAGCTTTCCAATCATTGATCTATACAAAGTCTAATTTACCTCTGATGTCTTGTCTTCCTTTGTTAATTTACATCCAGTGGCCATCGGTGTTCCAATTGGTTTGGAATCTTCCATCTTGAATATTTTTAGGACCTCTTTAATGTATTTGGACTCTGTAATGAAAATACCTTCACATTGTTGCATGATCTGCAGACCAAGAAAGAATTTGATCTCTCCAAACATAGACATCTCAAACTCTTTGCTTATCTCATTTGCAAATGATTTACATAGCATACCATTGCCTCCAAATATGATGTCATCAACAAATATCTCAGCAATCAAAGTGTTAGCATCACTATCTTCCTTTAAATAAAGATTATTATTTTCACTAGTCCTTACAAATCCAATACTTATAAGATAGGAATGAAGTCATGCATACCATGCTCTAGGAGCTTGTTTCAACCATACAGAGCCTTTCGAAGTCTACATACCATGTTTCTCTTATCTGGATCTACAAACCCTTCTAGTTTCTCAATGTATACCTCTTCTTCAAGTATTCCATTTAGGAATGCAGACTTGAAATCCATTTGATATACTTTGAATCCTTTATAAGTAGCATAAGAAAGCAATATTATTACTCCTTCTAGTCTAGCAATGGGTGCAAATATCTCTCCATAGTCAATTCCTTCTTCTTGTGCATACCCCTTGCATACTAGTCTTGCTATATTCCTTGTGACTTCTCCATTCTCATTCAGCTTATTCCTTAATATCCATTTTGTACCGATGAAATTCTTGTCATCTGGTCTTGGCACAAGTGACCATGTTTTCTTTTTCTCAATCTACTCAATCTCATCATTCATAGAACTTATCCATTCTTCATTATCAAGTGCAGCATTGACAGATTTTGGCTCAAACTCAAAAATTAGACAGCTTGAGTTTAGAGACTTACTTCTTGTTCTTGCACCAACTTTCTTATCTCCTATGATTTGGATCTATGGATGGTTCTTTCTTACATATCTTGCAAGTATAGGTACAACTGTTTGTCTATTGGTTTGATCATTAATTTGTTCTTCATTCTGTTCTTCATCACCTTGCACATTAACTTGATCATTATCCTGATTGTCGGTATTTTCAGCCTGATGCTCGGGTGCAATGTTCTGTTTCTCGCAAGCTGTATATTGTTGGTAGGGTAGAGTGTTAGGTTCCTCATTGTAAGTGAACTTATTGTAGTCCTCTTGTTCTTTAGTGCTTTCCTATTCATTCTTATCTGCAAATTCATCTATCTTTACATTTGCACTTTCATTAATTTTGTTAGAGGCTTTGTTTAGACATTTATAAGCCTTTCTCTTGGTAGAATATTGTAGAAAAATTCCTTCATCACTCTTGGAGTCAAGTTTTCCACTTCTATTATCTTTTAAGATATAACATTGACTACCAAATTTTTTGAAATAACTTACATTGGGTGTTTATCCATACCATAGCTCATAAGGTGTCTTTCTTCAATTATACTCTATTTAATGTGTAAACAGTAGTACTGACAGCTTCCCTCCAGAAGATTTGGGTGATTCCTTTCTCTATCGTCAGTGTCCTGGCACAATAAACTATGGATATGTTCCTTCTTTCAACAATTCCATTCTGCTGTGGTGTTCTTGGTGCAGAGACTTGTCTTTTGATTCCATGCTCATTACAAAACTTAGTGAATTCATATGAAATAAATTCCCCTCCTCTATCTAACCTTAAGAATTTTAGATCCTTACCACTTTTCTTTTAAACCATTTCTTTGTACCATTTAAACATCTTAAATGCTTCTTATTTATCTTTTAGAAACGTGACTGTCATCATTCTAGAGTAATCATCAACAAAGAGAATAAAATATCTATCTCCATAATAACTCTTTGTCCTCATAGGTCCACATAAATCAGTATGGACTAATTCTATAATTGCATCAGATGTATGGGTTTTTCTTTTAAAACTAGACTTTGTCATTTTACCTTTTTGACAATTCTTACACATATTATTGTCAGGCTTGGTCATCGTCGATAAGCCTCTGATATTTCTCTTTTTGCTAATCTTTATCATGTTGTCAAAGTTACATGATACAATATTTTGTGCCATAACCATATGTCTTTGTTTGTAGCAATCAAACAAGTGGAGTCAGTATCATTCAGATAGAATAAGTTACCTTTTGCCTGCTCACTAGTACCAATCAGATTTCCAGATTTATTGAAGATCTTTGCCTTCTTATTTTCAAATTCTACTTTGTGACCTAAATTATTCAATTGAGAAACACTCAATAGATTATAATTCAATCCATTTACCTAATAATCATTCTCACATTTAATCTGGTTATTCGAAATTATTTTTCCTCTACCTTCAACTGGACAAGGTGTGTCATTACCCATTCTTATTGAACCACCTTTATAGTATTTAAAATTCTCAAACTTTTTCTTATCACTGGTCATATGGTGAGTGCAGCCACTATCTATGATCCAAACATCATTTTTGCTAACTTCAGATATGAGAGTTGTTTCTACATACCTTTCTTCATCATCATCTGAATCATCCTTTACAACCACAAACACCATCTTGATGTCTTCATCAGATTCGGTGTCAGTATCATTATCCTTTCATTTTTCTAGGTAACTGGCCTTCTTTCCTTTGTCCTTATAGTCTCTAGTATCTCTTCTTTCTTATTGTCAGTGGCTTCTGTAATCACCTCTGTCAGACTTCTTTTCAAATGATCTATCATTACTTATGTCATCTTTTCTTTTGTTAGTACATCTTGCAGCAAAGTGTCCAATCTCTTTGCAATTAAAACAAACAAGTGGTAATTTACCTTTGTATTTACCTTTGCCTCTCTGCATTCTTCTAGC
>MU227442.1:152384-179789 GCA_018584345.1 Thuja plicata | reverse complement strand
GGGGGGGGGGGGTGAATCAGTGGCCTCAAAAATTAATCCTTAAATCAACCTTCAAAACTTATAACCATAAATTATTTCTCAACTTATCTTCTGTCCTACAAGATGAATGCCTTGAATAACTTATATCAATTTACTACTTGTCAGATTGCTCTGTTAAACCTTCTTCTTTATGTTTACCGATAAGCAGTCATCTATTTACCAAAATATAGTAAATATGTAGAGTATACCGATATATCCAGAATTAATTATGTAAGATACAAAACAGTAAAGAAATGAATCATACACACATAACACATAGATTTTAACGTGAAAACCCTATTAAGGGAAAAACCACTGGGACTGGTACCCCAAATTTTCACTCTTCTGAAGTGAGCCCTGTTAGGAGCCAACCCTGTTAAAGGTTAAAAACACACTGTTAGGTGTGACCTTGTTAGAGGATTTTATACATAGAGGTTGTCACTTAGTATCGGGCATCTAATGCTGCCATCCTTGAATCAAAATTATCTCCTAAACTATGTATATACTCATTTATCTGATAAGGAATAGGTCTTCTAGGGATCCAAATTACATCTCCAATGGAGGGAAATGAATTCTAACAATAGAAGAATATACATACCAATAATGAACCAAAATTTAGTGTGTTAGTCTTTTCTTTCCTGATTGTGCTTATATTATCTTCTAGTTGTTTCTGTTAGTAATAACTGAGAGGGGGTGGGGGGTGAATTAGTGGCCTCAAAAATTAATCCTTAAATCAACCCTTAAAAACTTATAACCAAAAATTATTTCTCAAGTTATCTTCTGTCCTACAAGATGAATGCCTTGAATAACTTATATCAATTTACTACTTGTCAGATTGCTCTGTTAAACCTTCTTCTTTATGTTTATCGATAAGCAGTCATCTAATTACCGAAATGCAATAAATATGAAGAGTATACTGATATATCTAGAATGAATCATGTAAGATACAAAATAGTAAAGAAATGAATCATACACACATAACACATGGATTTTAACATGGAAACCCTGTTAAGGGAAAATCCACTGGGATCAATACCCCAAATTTTCACTCTTCTGAAGTGAACCCTGTTAGGAGCCAACCCTGTTAAAGGTTACAAACACATTGTTAGGTGTGACCTTGTTAGAGGATTCTATTTTTTCTTTCATGCATCAACATGCAATTTGCAGATGTGTTCATACCTTCCACAAGATAAACATGAAATTCTTGTATTATAGTCCCATGGTATAGTAATGTCTTCTCGATTGGTTTTAGCATTCTCTCATTTAGGCTTCTAATTGTCATTTATTTTGTTTAATCTGCACTCTTCAACTTTGTGACCAAACTTGTTACAATTCTTGCATTAACCATCAAACTTATATTTCCTTATATTTTTAGCAAGATTAGTTTTGCATTCAAATGCTTGATGTCCATACCTATTGCATCTAAAACAATAAGAATCAAGCTTAGGTATACTAGGTGATTTACCTTTCCTGCTCCTGCAGACTTTAGCAGTATGTCCAGGATTCCCACTGTAATTGTAACTTGGATTCTTGTGTCTCAGTGGGTATGTAGTACTTTCATCTCTTTTTTCTTTTGATGATTCTCCTTTCTTGGTGGTGGTGTCCTCTTTGAATCCAATACCTATTTTTTTATTTCATTGCTTCTAATTCTTGAATTGTTGATCCAGAGATTTCAGTGCTTCTTCATTTATTTTCAGTATTACATTTGCATCTTTCTCATCTTTCAATCTTTGTTCCATTCTTTCAATTTTAGTTTTTAGTGCTTGATTCTCAAATTATTTTCTGGTGTTATCTTGATTTGCACTCATAATTTGATCATCCATGTCATGGTGAACTTGTGTCATTCTCCTGATCTCATTACCTTTTTCCAATAGCTTCATTTCATTTTTTCTTTTATCATCTTCTGCCATTTTATTTTCATCTTCATAAATCGTATTTCCTTTAATCAATTCAATCATTCTTATCATGTTGGCTTCAAGATCTATCTTCATTAGGTTCAACTTCTTGGTAAGTGTATCATTCTTTTCCAGTTGTTCTTTTATATTTGTCTTAGATTTATCAGTAACACTGCCTTCAGATGTTGTTTCAAGTGTATCAACTTGTTCTCGTGTAACCTTTAGTTCATCATAAATTCTCAATCTAACCCTTAGAAATATCTCAAGTTTCTTCTTCAAATCAATGATTAACTCTCTTGCACCTTCCTTGTTAGAGGATTTTACAATATCTACACTTAGAGATGTACCTTGTTAAATGTTTTACATAAATTAGATTGGTTAAGATCTACCCAGTATTGGGATTTCTAGCCATCAATACGATAGTATTAACAACCTACAAAATGTTTTCTATAATGCATAAATCACAAATGTTTATTAGACTCTATGGACTCTGAAATACTTTTGTTACCTCAATTCAATCTATAACACTACTTGGATTTTCTCTAACATAGCAAGATATCAGCTCAGTGCTCTCTTCTCTAATTTATGTTCTTCAATAATAACCTTCTCTATACTTTGTCACTTTCTCCTTTGTAATCTCTATCACACTGTAAATCATCCTTAAAGTATAAGATTTATTGCCTCTTAATCTTATGCGTTAGGTTGCTGATAAACTATTTCGACCATGAGATCTACTTTTCCTCTTGGCGACCATGTCACTTTTACCTCGGTACTTTGTGTTTTTATTGGAAATAGCAATCTTTGATTAACCACTTAATCTGCTTATTAGATCTTCTCTTTGAATTATTTTGATCATTGATCATGTAATAGACTCATCATCGTGCATTTTAGAATCACAATTAACATTGTGTCACTATATTAAATGAATCCTTATCTCTTTACAATCCATTAAGTAACTCGGTAGAGTAACTTATTTTCCCTTGGTTAACTTTCTCTTTAGTACTCGGTAACTGTTAACAAGGTGTGTTGTCTGTGCTCTCGGTGTTCGGTCACTATAGAAACAATTGGGAATTAAAAAATTGATGAATGCACCAGATGTCACAAAGGTTCAGAAGAGAGAAGAGGTAACATTTTCATATTCACTTTTGATTGCATTCTTATTTTTTCAAAATTTCAAAATCCTTCCTCTATGACTATAATACTTGTTATCATTTTTCATACAGGAAATGATGTTAGTTTCTTCATCAACGATGACGCCTCCTAAGATTACAGGAGAACCATCTGACGCTCTAGTATGAATTTTTTCTATATATGTTAAACATACGCGTTTAGATATAAGTACATGTATTTTTAGTTTTTTAGTGTTTGTCAACAACTTTGGGTAATTAATGTTGTGTCACTATATTAAATGTATCCTTATCGCTTTACAATCCATTAAGTAACTAGGTAGATTAACTTATCTTCACTTGGTTAACTTTCTCTTTAGTACTCGGTAACTATCAACAAGGTGTATTGTATGTGCTCTTGGTGTTTGGTAAACTGTGTGCTCTTGGTGTAGTGTATATGCTTTACCGACTTCACTACCTTGCTCGGTGTACATTACCGACTGCTCATATATATTCTTTTCTACCTTTCACCAATTGAATCTTCTGATTCTTATGACTTTGTCTAAACTAATGACAACAAAATATTCTATAGAGATAGCACAATGCAACTGATTTATTTATTCTATCTATCTAGAAACAATTAAGAATTAAAAAATTGATGAATGCACCAGATGTCACAAAGGTTCGGAACAGGGAAGAGGTAACATTTTCATATTCGCTTTCGATTGTATTCTTATTTTTTTGAAATCTCAAAATCCTTCCTCTATGACTATAATACTTGTTATCATTTTTCATATAGGAAATGGCAATAGTTTCTTCATCAGCGATGACGCCTCCTAAGATTATAGGAGAACCATCTGAGGCTCTAGTATGAATTTGTTCTATATATTTTAAACATATGCGTTTAGATATAAGTACATGTATTTTCAATTTTTTAGTGTTTGTCAACAACTTTGGGTAATTAATGTTGTGTCACTATATTAAATGCATCCTTATTGCTTTACAATCTATTAAGTAACTAGGTAGAGTAAATTATCTTCACTTGGTTAACTTTCTCTTTAGTACTCAGTAACTATCAACAAGGTGTACTATCTATGCTCTCAGTGTTTGGTAAATTGTGTGCTCTCAGTGTAGTGTATGTGCTTTACCAACTTCACTACCTTGCTCGGTGTACATTACCGACTGCTCATATATATGCTTTTTTGCCTTTCACCAATTGAATCTTCTAATTCTTATGACTTTGTCTAAACTAATGACAAAAAAATATTCTATAGAGATAACATAATGCAGCTGATTTATTTATTCTATCTATATAGAAACAATTGGGAATTAAAAATTTGATGAATGTACATGATGTCACAGATGTTCAGAAGAGGGAAGAGGTAACATTTTCATATTCACTTTTGATTGCATTCTTATTTTTTTTAAATCTCTAAATCCTTCCTTTATGACTATAATACTTGTTATCATTTTTCATATAGGAAATGGCAATAGTTTCTTCATCAGCGATGATGCCTCGTAAGATTACAGGAGAACCATTTGAGGCTCTAGTATGAACTTGTTCTATATATGTTAAACATATGCGTTTAGATATAAGTACATGTATTTTCAGTTTTCTAGTGTTTGTCAACAACTTTGGGTTATTAACTTGTATTAATTGTCTTCTACCTATTATATCCCCCTTCGCAACTTCTCATAGATCCTCTACCATTCCATTTCATTAGAATTCCTGATCATGAAAGATGGATTCCAAAACAATGGAGGTAAGAGGTATATATGCCTTCTTAGTTGAAACCCTCTTGTAAACTCCTTTTGGATTTCTTTCTTATTTGTTTGAAATCCCTAATTCTGTCCTCTATGACTATAACATCTTTTATCATTTACCATACAGGAAATGATCATAACTAATTCATCAGTGATTGTGCCTCCTACAAGTATAGGAGATCCATCTGAGGCTCTGGTTTGCATTTGTTTTCTTAGTCCACGCATTTTTATTTTTTTAGTATTTCTCAACATATAGGTTATTGTATCATCCTAAAAAGTAAGCACTTGATTTGTGCCCAATTTAGGATCATTTTGGGCCCACTTTTGTGTAGTTCATTTGATTGGGCTTCATATTGTACTTAAATGTACACTTTATTAACATATATGGGTCCTTGTTTCTTCCCTAATCCTCCCTAATTTGTTAAAAATATAGGTATGATCTTATTTCTAAGCATCCTCCCCTATTTTTATCCATTGCAAAATTTCCACTTCTTTTTATGATCTTGGAATTTTCTCTTGATATCAGAATCAACTAACCTTTTGAATCCTGCAAATATTATAGGTCATGCCCTCCAATCACAAGAAAGAAAATTTATAGAGGGGTGCAGTTGAAGTTTGACTTTACCTTGGTTTTTTTTTATCTACAATTGGGCCCGGGGTCCTATCTGCCACATTCATTGAGGTTTTAGATCAATGGTCAGCCTATGTAATTCTTTTTCCAAATGCACTATAAAAGGTTCTCCCTCTTCTTTCATTTTAGAGAGACACATCATCATCCTGCACATGCAGCCATTATTGTCAAGAAACCAAGCAAAGTATTGAGCATCCAAGTGGAATTTTAAGTGGAATTCTAGCATTCAAGTCTTCAAGTCTTCAAGGTGTCTTCCATAGATCAACATTCTTTCACTATTGAGCCCAAGAAAAGGAGTTTCTTGGAAGGAAATTTGCATTATTTGTTCATTCCTCAATCATTCATTGGCTATTTAAAAAACAAATTTATAAGGTTTTGTATTGCATGATTTCCTTTTGGTTTTTGTGTGGAGTCAAAGCTATTGCATCAACATTCTTGATCACATTCAAAGAGGTAAGAGTATCTATTATCTCTATAGAATATTTTGTTCTCATTAGTTAAGACAAAGTCATATGAGTTAGAAGATTCAATTAGTGAAAAGGAGAAAAGAAAATATATGATCATTCAGTAATGTACACCAAGAAAGGCAATGAAGTTGCTAAAGCACAGATACTACACTGAGCGCATATGAAGTACAACGAATTGACAGTTACTGAGTACTAAAAGAGCAAGTTAACTGAGACAAGAGAAGTTACTCTACCGAGTTAATTAAGTGATTATAAAGTGATAAGGATGAATTTAATGAATTGATACAATATTAATTATGATTCTACAATGCATGGAGATCACTACGTTACACAATGAATGATTGAGATAATTCAAAGAGAAGATTTGAGAAGAAGATTAAACAGTTAATCAAAGATTGTTATTACAAGAAAAACACCAAACACTGAGGTAAAAGGAACATAGTCACTGAGTGGAAAATTAGATCTAATGTTTGGAATAATTTATTAGCGACCTAACACATACGATTAAGAGGCAATAAATCATATACTTAAAGGATGATTTATAGAACAAAAAAAAAGTCGACAGAGAAAAGATATAGAGTACAAAGAAGGTTGATATTGAATAACAAAGATCAAAGCAGAGCACACTAAGTTGACATCTTGCTACAAAAGAGAAAATTCGAGTAGTGTTTTAGATTGTAATTGAGGTAACACAATATTTTAGAGCACATAGAGTTTGATCAACATTTGGTATTGATGCAATATAGTAGACATTTATAATTTTTTAATACTATTGTATTGAGAGCTAGAAATCCCAATACTGCGTAGATCTTAACTGGTCTGATATTTTTAAAACCTTTAACAGGGTACATCTCTAAGTGTAGGGATTCTAAAGTCCTCTAAATAGGTAGACCTAACAAGTCTTTGTATACTCTTAACCGGGTAAGCTATCAAAATGGCTAATATTTGTAAGCTCTAACTGAGCACCCTTTATACTGAAGTTAGTGAAGGTTGTGGGTGTCATCCCCACCACAGTTTTGTCCTCTAATCGAGGATTTCTGCGTAAAAAAAATTATGGATCTATGAGTTCATTTACTTGAATGTTTTTGTTATATTTTATAATATTTAATTTAGTTTCATTTCAAGTTATTGAATTTAGTAAACATCAATCAACAGTATATGGCTATTTACATTTTTAGTTATAAAAGTTTTTGTGGTACTGATTCACCCCTCCCCTCTCAATCCCAACTTTCCATATTCATTCCAACAATTGGTATCAGAGATTCTACTCTTGAGTTATAAGGTTTGACCACCTGAGAGTTAAAGATCCCAGTCATGCAAAGTTATAGGCAATTCAAAAGAATTGATGGTCTTGAATCTGAGTTGGAAAGTGCGAGAGAGTTAATCATTTATTTGAAGAAGAAACTTTAGAAGTATCTAAGGGTTATATTTAAAATATATGATGAACTAAAGGTTACACAAGAACAAGTTGATAGACTTGAAATAATATTTGAAGGAAGTGTTACTGATGAATCTGAGACATCTATAAAAAAACTATTGGAAAATAATGATACACTTACCGAGCAGTTGGACCTAATGAAAATATATCTTGAAACCAGGATGATAAGAATTACTAAATTTATTGAAGAAAAAAGGATTGCTGAAGATGAAAAGAAAATAGAAGAAGATGATAAAAGACAAGTTGGAATGAATTTATTGGAAAAAGTTAATGAGATCATGAGAAAGACACAAATTCACTATGACATGACCGATCAACTTATGGGTGCAAATTAAGATAACACCATAAAAGAATTTGAGAATTAAGCACTAAAAGCTGAAATTGAAAGAATGGATCAAAGAATGAAAGCTAAGAAATATTTGAATGCAATACTGAAAAGAAAAGAAGAAGCACTGAAATCTCTGGATCAAAAATTCAAGAATCAGAAACAAATGAGTGACAAAAAAAGAACTGGATTCAAAGAGGACAACACCACCTAGAAAGGAGAATCATCAAAAGCACAAAAAGACGAAAGTAATACACCCCAACCAAAACAAAAGAAGCCAATTTGCAATTATTGTGGGAAGCTTGAACATAGTGCTAATGTTTGCAGGAGAAGGAAAGGTAAATCACCGAGTACACCTAAGTTTGATGGTTATTATTTTAGATGCAATAAGTATGGACATCATGCATTTAAATGTAGACCTAATCTTGCTAACAACACAAGGAAACCTAAATTTGATGGTTACTGCAAGAATTGTAATAAGTTTGGGCACAAAGCTGAAGAGTGCATAATAAAGAAAAGAAATAACAATTGGAAGCTTAACCGATAAAATCCTAAAACCAACCGAGTAGTCATTTCTATACCATGGGACTATAATACAATAATTTCATGTTTATTCTATGGAAGGTATGGACACATTGCTGCAAATTGCATGTTGATGCACGAAAGGAACAACATAAGAGCATAGGGAAAACCCTGGCATGGCATATTTTTATTGTCATAAGGTAGGACACCTTGCAAGGAATTGTAGATACACAGGTGATGCACTGATCAAAGATGAATCTGAAGTCAAAACCCCTACTAATATTGAGGAAATATGTGAACAAATAAATAGAATCTGGAGGAAAAAGACTCAAGATGAAGGGACATCTTTCAGAAGCATAGACTACACCATCTCTATCAAGTTGGTTTCACCGAGCTCCACCTAGTCGGTGAGGTATGTAGGAACTGCATGCTTATAATAAATCCTACTTCAGTTCCTAGAAATAGAATTGAGATCCAATTGGATAAGTTGTATAAGTTTTGGATGAATATTGTTATATATAGTTATTTTTTTATCTCAGTCAAGCAAAGTAACTATGTAGTCGGTATAAAGGTAAAATGGACTCGATAAGCACATTTAATGCACATTAATAGAGCCATTGGAAACCCTAATCATGGAAAAAGTATAAATAGGTCATTTTGTAGATCATTCGAACCTAACGCTTTCAGAAGAACATAGAGCACATTTGCAGAGCGACTATCCCAAGTGAATTTAAGTGAAAACAAGGTATTTCTGAATCTTTGCAAGAGTTTTAAGAAACATTTGAGATATTTATTTCATTCCGAGTTGAGTTTGCAAAGTCATGGTTTATCGAAGCATGCTCTAGTTTGTTTATTTAAAGTATATCAAGTTATACATGGCACCAAACTTAAAGGCACCTAGATTTGTGAAGGAAGTAGAACTAGTGAATCCAAAATATAAGTTACCCCCAACTAAATCCACCAAAACAAATATGACGGGAGCCCTATCTTCGATACTAGTTGGTGCGGGAGTACCTTAAGGTCTTAAGGAAGATCTTCATAAATTTTGGCATGTAGGTGGTTTTAGCCAACCACCAAGGTAATAAGGACTAAGGATAAAGTTCCAAGGTTTTATTGTTGTGTGTTTAGAGGTAAGAGTGTTTAGAGTCAAGTGTTTTGTGTGATCCATTAGTCTCTAGTGTTTAAGTCCTAGAAAAGTCAACATGGGTCAAAGGTTGACCAAGACTCCAAAATGGAGTGGAATTTATTATTTTGATGTTTTTAAGTGTTTAAGACCTTATGGACTGATTTAGAGTCGAATGGAGCAACTTAGGTTAGTGAAACATCAAATGAGAAAAAGTTGTAAAAGTTGCTCATGACAACTTTGCGACTTTGCAAAGTTGTCATGACAACATTTCCTAAAAAATAGGAAAGGGATTTAATGATGTTCTAATCCCATCCTAGGGGTCCAAAAATGTGGGGATATACTATATAAGCCAAGAAAAACCCTAATCTAAGGGTTGGAAGTTGCATTGTATGGACTGTGTTTTGAAAAGCAAAGATTTGGACTGTATTTTTGTAACAGAGCCTTCATCCAGATGTTTAATGGATTGAATTAATGCATTGAGCCTTCGATACTTGTCATATAATAACTCTATGTGGTTTTAGTTTTGTATTTTATCACTTTTGCTTATTGTTTTTTAAATTTCTTTAGTTCTACTGGTTCGCTGGTTTGTTTAGAGCTAGTCATGTAAAAATGAGTCTCACTTGAGTTCCCATGGTTGAACTTAAATGGCCACTTGGAATCAAGTAGGGGAATGTGTAAGTAGTGTAAATATTTCTTGTAGAGTTTATGTGTAGAGGGGATTTAATTTTTCCATCAAGCACTAGGCGAGTATAGGGGTATTCTAGCTAGGAGATTTAACAAAATGGAAGCAAGAGAGCTTGCTAGATGGATTGGTTTGAGCCAATAAATGGTGGAGTGGTGTTGTAAAATGTGTCCTTGACATGTGTATACAAGGAAAAGATCAAAGGAGGCCATTAGAGCAATTAGAGAAAACAAAGAAACTTGAGTGTACAGATAACTTGAAGACCTAAAAAATAGAAAATCCTTGAGCCTAGGGTGATATTACAAGGAATCCATAGTTAGTTGAGTGGTTTGTTAAGGATAATTTTGAGGGAATCCAAGATTACAGTTTATAGGAGGCCAAATTAGACCAAAAAGGCTACAAGGCCTAAAGCAATAAATCAATGAGCTCGATGGAGGATCTTTGAAAGAATCCATCAGAAGGGGTCAAGATTGGTTGAAAACAAAGGGAAAGTAGTGGGAACACCTTTTCCTGTTTCCAAGAGTAAATTGGAGGCATAGTTTCTTGAATGGAGCATTTGGGTTCATTGTTGGATTGAGAAGGATAGGAAAGTGGTTTGAAGTTGGTGGAGACTTCTAAGGGAAGTAGAGGATCATAGAATTGTCCTCTGCATAGGGTAGAGAAAGATACCCTAGGAAGACCAATGAGAGGGTCATAGATAGAGCAAGAGTGCTCTTGTGAGTTAGAGCTCCCCATCAACGCTGAGAGTTGTATTAATTGAAGATGTACGCACATTTATACATAGTAAGATTGAGGATTTGTGCAAAGCATAAATAAATACATCATTCAATAAGATGTGAAAGAATGGGAAAGTGAAGGAAGAGCATATTCACCTAGAATAAAAATGTTTAACACATGTTGTTCACTTACCTAGGGTTTTTAAGATAGAATGGATAAGAGTGGTACTCAGCCGAGTACATGACAAATTCATATAGTTGGATGATCTTGTCAAGATCACTAAGGACATATTGCATATCATTATTGGATTCCCCATTGAAGACAAGCCCAAGGATACGAAGAAAATCAATAAGGGTAAGCTCACCGAGCTCACCAAAGTACAATGGGATGGCTGAGGCATGAGAATATCCACAGTGACAGACCCTGAGTTACAGTATGCTTGTAATATCTTATCATACCGAGTGTTCCAATTGTCCTAAGTGGATAGTGTACCATGTGGAGCAGTGGATTTGGCATACATGCTAGTAAAGAAAGGACTTAAATTGGATGTATATGAAATATTTCTGAAGTAATAAGAAGACAATATGAAAACAATTAGAAAAGAAAAGACTAACACACTAAAGTTTGGTTCATTATTGGTATGTATTTTCTTCTATTGTTAGAATTCATTTTCCTCCATTGGAGATGTAGTTTGGATCCCCGGAAGACCGATTATTTATGAGATAAATGAGTATATAAAGAGTTTAGGAGATAATTTTGATGCTATCATGTCTGAATACTTTAAAAATTTCCAAGCAAGAATGCACAAGAGGTATAGGATACCACGTCAATTGGTTGAAAAGTATCAATATAATATATGTTTTGAGGTTGACACTGACACTTGTATTATCAAGGATGTTGAGCCTAGAAGAGAATGGATACAACTGACAGGTTATGAACTGGATATAGATATTGGATCACAACAGATTGAAGCACTACTTGCAAAACCTATTGATCCCAAAGCTAATCTAGGTATGGCACTTATGAAGAAGTGAAAGTAAGGAATAAGTAAAACATTGTACTACCTAAAGTAGTCAAGAAGACAAGAGAAATGATTGATAATCTATCCAAGACATTAAGAGTGGATGAGACAAGTGTTAAAGATACAAATTATGTGAGAGCTATTGTTGTTGCTGACAAATAACTGGCACTTGTGACTTCATCGAGCACAAGAGGCACTAGAAGAAACACTAGATATTCAGTGAAATCAAAAGAGAAGGAAGATGAAGTAATAGCTCAACTGAAAAGTAAAACATATAGGAGAATCTGAGGAGGAAAACCAGCTATAAGTTCACAGAGGAAGTTAATACTTGAGGATGAGAGTGAAACTGAATCAGATAAAGAAGCTAAGTCAACACCTGTGGTAGATTTTTCAAGAGTTTCACAAAGTCTAGATGATTTTATGTCATAGCTAAAGACTACAAAAAGACTTGGATATTTTAGGCAAGAAAAGTATGAGAAAAGGAATGATGAAGATAAGAAAAAGATTGAAGAAGCTATGGTGATAATACTAATGAGATACAGATTGACCCCAATCGAGCTAGAAAATAAGATACTAGAAGAATTGTATAATAAGATTGATGCTAGATGGAAGTATAGACTTAATTTTGAAAGAGAAGTGAGAGAGAGGTCACTTGTACATATTGTTCCCGACATAAATATGAAAGAATATTTATAGTCAAAGGAAGAACCCTAAGAATCATGAATGGAGATATACTATCTATAGACAGGGAAATTGATGCAAAATGGGATATATTTGACATATCTACTATCAAGAAACCTGATGCAACAAAGACTCAAAGTGAAACCATCATTGATTAGATAAAGGAAAGCACATACCAAATATATCCAATTGATCTTACCATTGATAATGAAAAAATAATCATTGAAGATGCATTAGAGGATATTGATCCTGCAAAGGAGTTTTCAAAGGATGAAGATGTAATGGACTGTCAAGTACCAGACACTGATTATATGGATGTAGATGTTACACCATTGTAGAGTACTGATCCTATATTGGTACAAATACAAAGCTATTCTACTATGTAGATTGGTACCACTGGAGGCTACCAAGACTTAATATAAGAAGGATACCGAGTTAGAAGCTCCAATCGAAACTAAAGGACAAAGTTTGAATACACCAATGACTGACACATCAAATGTTTAGAATGATACAAATCCACAAGATACAAAAAAAGAAATGCTATAGGAATCAAATAAAAAGGCAAGAATGTAGAGAAAGAAGAAACAAAACTACAAGGAGAAGTGAAAGTAGAGGAGAGCATATCTGGTCACCCTACCAAGTCACCATATTCAACAATGACATCACGTTCTAAACGCTCTACTGGAGAGAGAAAATTGAGTGAGAAGAAGAAGAGTAAGAAAAGGAAGCAAATCATTAATTTGAGCAAAGCTATCATAATACCAGCAGGAGGCCCCAACAAAATGAAGTCTAAGAAAGTGGTTATCTATGCCAAGTTAGTTTGAAGAAAATCTGAATGGGAAAAGCTATTGGAGAAGAAGAAAAAGGTAGATATACTAGAAGATGTGAAAGAAGTTTTCTAGGAGATTATTCCTAAAGTTACCATTGATGAGTCTGAGCCACTATTAGACCAAGTTGGAAGTCTAGTCCAAAAAATTGAAGGACCGAACAGGGACATGACAGATTATATCTTGAAGATTCACAAGAAATATGTGGAGAAGAAATTGATGGAGGACCTACTGCAGAGCATTTCTATAGCGAAGGTAACTCTTTCTGAGTTATGTTCCAAAGCTGAAGACAAATTGCATTCCATCATTTCAATATTTCAGAAAATATGTATGCTTTCTAAATTTACTAAGTATGTTAAGAAGGAGGTAGATACTGAGAAAGAGCCGAGTGAGCATCTTGCAAAGCTAACTACCGAGCTTGGAGAATTCCAGAAATACTACTCAAAGATACATGAACTGATGGGAGTTCGGATCTCATTGAGACAAGAGGAAGACAAGATGAGATTAGAGTTTCTTGAGTTGCAAGTACTAGTTATTCCCCATATGCAGTCAATGTAGATACACCTGAATAAAGGACAAGAACTAGAAATTTTTCCAGAGGTTAGCACCCTGGATACTATAGTTGATTTATTAACAAATATAAATGAACACATTGTGATATTACAGAATCTACGAGATACTTGGGAGACTGTACTAGTTAGAATACAACAGAGGTATAAACACATTTTTGATATTTAACTTTTTTGGTTGAGACATTTTATCAAAAAAGGGGGAAATATAAATAGTTTCTGAAAATTTTATAAAAAAAAGCAAATATAGTCAATACAAAATACAAAAAAAAAGTATATATGTGAAAAAAGAGGAGAAGAGATGTACATATTATTAATAGAGGGTAACATCCAAGGGGGAGTTACTAAGTTTTGATGACTTTGAATTTTTTGTCAAAATGCTCAACTAATGTCAAAGGGGAATATTGTTTTCTCTATAAAATATTTTGTTGTCATTAGTTAAGACAAAGTCATATGAGTCAAAAGATTCAATCGGTGAAAAGGAGAAAAAAAAATATATGAGAATTCAGTAATGTACACCGAGCAAGGTAGTGAAGTCAGTAAAGTGCAGACACTACATCGAGTGCATATGAAGTACACCGAGTTGACATTTATCGAGTACAAAAAGAGCAAGTTAACCGAGCAAAGAGAAGTTACTCTACCAAGTTACTTAAGTGATTATAAAGCAATAAGGACACATTTAATGAATTGATATAGTATTAATTTTGATTCTACAATGTACGAATATCATTTTCTAACATGATTAACAATTGAGATAATTCAAAGAGAAGATCTGAGAATTAGATTAAGCGGTTAAACAAAGATTGTTATTTTCAAGAAAAAACACCAAGTACCGAGGTAAAAGTGACATAGTCACCGAGCAGAAAAGTAGATCTAACATTTGAAATAGTTTATCAGTGATGCATAAGATTAAGATGCAATAAATCATATACTTAAAGGATGACTTACTGAATAGAAACAAAGACAATAGAGAAAAGACAGAGTACAAAGAAGGTTGATATTGAAGAACAAAGATCAGTGCATAGTGCACCGAGCTGATAAATTGCTACAATAGAGAAAATCCAAGCAGTGTTACAGATTATAATTGAGGTAACACAATATTTCAGAGCACATAGAGTCTGATCAACATTTGTCAATGATGCAATATAACAAATATTTATAATTTGTTAATACTATTGTATTGAGAGATAGAAATCCCAATACTGGGTAGATCTTAACCGATTTGATATTTGTAAAACCTTTAACAGGGCACATTTCTAAGTGTAGAGATTGTAAAATCCTCTAACTAGGTAGACCTAACAAGTCTTTTTATACTCTTAATCGGGTAAGCTATCAAAATGACTACTCTTTGTAAGCTCTAATCGAAAACACTTTATACTACAGTTAGTGAAAGTTTTGGGTTTCATCCCCACCATAGTTTTGTCCTCTAACCAAGGATTTATGTGTTAAAAAAATCATGGAGATATGAGTTCATTTACTTGAATGTTTTTGTTATGTTTTATGAGTTTTAATTTAGTTTCATTTCAAGTTGTTGAATTTGGTAAACAACGAGTAGTAGTATATTGGTGCACAAGCACCCATGAAGAAACCTAAAGTCACCATGGATCCAATCAAAGGAAAAGGGTCAAAGTCATCCCTAAATGTAAATTGGGGTGTATTAGGACCAATAATGGCAATTTTCAATAAGGATTGTAATGAAATATTGTTAAGTCCTGTTGGTCTAAGTAGAGGACTAGGACACCACAATATTGTAAATGGGGCCAGTAGTGCCCAAAGTGTCTAAGTAGGATTTAGAAGTGTTTAAGGGAGTAAATTAGACCCTAGGAATAAGATTCAATAAATTTTGATAAGTTAGAATGCTTAAATATTCAAAATTATGTAAGTTAAGAATTCAAATATTTGAATCTTAATGGTTTATTAGTTTAGGAGGGAAAATTGAATTAAGCATGTAAATGCATTTTTAATCCCAAATAACCGATGGGAATCAGTTAAATCAGCTAGGGGGAATTTTTATTTGATCTTAAAAGAGCATGGAAGAGTACAGTACAGCCTCGAATGGAGAATATACAGATTACACCAGTTTGAGGCAATAAAGTGTTAGTTTTTACAATTTATTTGGTCTTTTGAACATTTTAGTGGATCTAGTTCATTGGATACATTAATGTGTGTTTCAAAACCTCTATAAATCCATTTTCAATTCATTAGTATTAAGTTTGCATTGAGAGTCTTTGACTGTCCCTTGACAGGGCATAAATTTGCATTATTTTTAGAGAATGAAGTAAGATTCATCCCCTCTCTATAACTACTGTGACTTGGGGCTGAATCAAATTTTTTTATTATAGTCTCCTTACATTAAATATGCAAGAAAATCCATCAGATGTTGCAAGTGATCACCATTTTATGATTGTTACAAGGTTAAGGAACAAGGAAATGCTTGCATAGTTATTGCAGCAACATATTGGGACTCAAGAGGAGAAATTTTTATGTTTGGGAGCACTTAGTTATGATGAAAGGATGGTGAATCCACCTTTGGTTGGTTAGAGTTTCTATTGGGGAGTCCAGATTGGAGAAGCCTTAGTTTTGGAGGGTTTAAGAGCCTAATGCGGAAATTTTGAGCTTCCCAAGGGTCTGAGACTAATTCCTTTCAGATTTAAGTGATTTAGGACATAATTAACCCATTTAAAAGAGTTGGAGTCTCTGGGTTAAGTTTATGGCATAGCTCCTTTATAAAAGTGCTAAGTTTTATGCATTTTTGGGTTCCCAAAGTTGTAACAACAGGGTATGGTCCAAAAAAACCTACCTCTTTCTTTATATATGTTGTCAATCTTGATAAAGGGTATCTGAAAACCTAATTTTTTTACGAAGTGTTTCAGAAGTTTTTGGAGTTATGGGCT
This sequence comes from Thuja plicata, assembly GCA_018584345.1. Lineage (NCBI taxonomy): Eukaryota > Viridiplantae > Streptophyta > Pinopsida > Cupressales > Cupressaceae > Thuja > Thuja plicata. Next base: position 163,106 of record MU227442.1, on the reverse strand, counting down.
CTGGAAGGTCATTGCTATCCTAAAACAGTGAATTAGGCCTCCTAGAAAATTTCAAGCATTTTGGTGCATAATCCATAGAATCGGACTCCACAACCAATTAATTCCTTCTGAATTTGGTTATATTAAGTCTTTTGTGGCATTATAAACCTTGAGTAAAGTTGTTGGGTTGAAATATCATTTTGAGTTATTTGGGAAGGGTGTCCTTTACCTTGTATTTTCCTTATAAGTTCAATCCATCCATTTGTCAAGAATCCCACTACCCTATCCTCTTCTCCAAGTGGTATCAGAGAAAGAAAGAACTTAGTAGGAAAGTTAGGTGTATTTCTAAAGAAGAGTTTGAATATTTTGAAGAAGAGACTCAAAAAATGCCTCCAAAGATGAAAAACATAGAGCTTGCTAGGATTGTGACGGAGCAAGCAGAAAAGAACAAGAGATTGGAATAATTCATTGAAAGGTTGACCAATATTTTTGAGAAGAGGGGTTCAGACCCTTGTGATGACGAAGGTGAAGCAGAACAAGAACTTGATGAAGAAAGGTTGGATCCTGAGGATGCTAGACTAGTGAAGATCTTGAAGGTAGTTAAAGGTGGAGAATCCAAATTCACAGTAGAGATCCCAATGTATGATGGGAAGATGGATGAGGAAGTGCTCCTTGAATGGTTCAGTGATGGTGACAACTACTTTGACTGTGAGGACATTGAAGATAAGCATAAAGTGAAGATTGCAAAAGCAAGACTTAAGGGTCATGCATTACTATGGTGGGATTGCCTACAAGTACAAAGGTTAAGAAAAGTCTACCAAATATCACATGATGGCCTATAATGATGACCAAAATGAGGGATAATTTTCTACCTAAGGAATACAAGGTTTAACTCTTTAAGAAGATTCAAGGGTTGAAGCAGAAGGACATGGATGTCCAAAGGTATACAGAGGAATTCCACAAGCTTGACATCAGAGCCTCTCATGATGAAGATGTGGAAGAGAAGGTGGCTAGATATCTTGGAGGGCTGAGGTACAATATCCAAGATGAAATGAGCATGGCCACACCAAGGACTCTTGAATATTTCTCAAGTTGGCAATGAAAGCTGAAGACAAGCTTAGAAGAAGACAAGAGAGGAAAGGTAGTTCAAGAGGGAAACAAAACAAGGGCAAGGGAGTATATGAGAAGGGTAAAGAGAAAGTCTTAGATCATAAAGGAGAGAAAAGAGGTGGTAGAGGAAAGAGATTCCCTAGAAAGTGCTACAAGTTTGGTGAAGAAGGGAATCCATTCTACAAGTGTCCAGAAAGAGAAGCCAAGAAGAATGATAAGAGGGTCCCATTGGTCCAAGGAGAAGATGAAAATAAACAAAAAGAAGAAGAAGATGCACACCATGATTATGCATATCCTAAAGAAGGTGAGTGTCTCTTGATGGGAAGGTCACCTATCCAACATATGCCCAAGGTATCTATCTTTAGAACAAATAGTAAGTGCTATGGAAAAATATGCAAGGTTATCATAGATTCTAGTTCATTTGAAAATCTAGTGTCCTATGTGATGGTAAATAAGTCAAACTTACCTAAATTTTCTATTGGTAGACCATATATGGCCTCTTGGGTCAGTAACAATCATAATATTGTGATTAAGGAGCAAGCATACCTAGATTTTTCAATTGGGGGTTATGTTGATAGGGTTCTATGTGATATAGTTCCCATGACATGTTGGTTTCAAGAATGAGTATGTAATGAGTATGTAGTACACAAGGAGGGGAGAAAATTCACTCTTAAACCTCTTCGAATACAAGTAGAAGAAGTTGGTAGCATAATTGTCTTTGGTGCAAAAACATGTGTTGATTTGCAGGTTCCAAAGTATGAGAAGATGGTGACCTTAGAGTAGGATTCTAATACCACTTTATTGGTCTTGAAAGATGAGTTTCTAGACAGTCATGAGGCATTGACTGTGAAACAAAAAACATGACATGAATATGGTGTCCTTATTGGCACAATGTGGTGTCCTTTGGAGAAATAAATGAAGAAAATTGTAGAGGTTTCATTGAAGGACACAAGAAGGGGTCTATCTAATCCTAAAAAGGAGTTTCAAGGATAGTTTGTGAAGCCACAAGTTCACTATCCACAACAGAAAATTGGCAAGCATGATGAAAGATTTAAAAATGAACAATATTATTTCCTTGTTTCTAACCCTTTGAGTGAAGGTTTGAAGGATAGAATAAGGGAGTTGTTATTAGATCAAAAGCCTGATTAAGGGTAGAGAGGAAGACCACCTTCAAGGAGGATGGGTGGAAAGAAGACCAAGTCCCTTAGTTCTTGGGACAAGAACTTTTTCCAAGGTGGGGTGTATGGTGTAGGAGAACCCATGAAGACACCTAAATTCACCATGGATAAAATCAAAGGAAAAGGTTCAAATCCATCCCTAAATGTGAATTGGGGTGTATTAGGACCAATAATGGCAATTTGCAATAAGGATTGTAACAAAATATTGTTAAGTCCTGTTGGTCCAAATGCAGGACTAGGACACCAAAATATTGTAAATGGGGCAAACAGTGCCCAAAGGGTCTAAGTAGGATTTATAAGTGTTTAAGGGATTTAATTAGACCCTAGGAATAAGATTCAATAAAGTTTGATAAGTTAGAATGCTTACATTTTCAAAATTATGTAAGTTAAGAATTCAGATATTTGAATCTTAACGGTTACTTAGTTTAGGAGGAAAAATTGAATTAAGCATGTAAATGCATTTGTAATCTCAAATAACCAATGGTAATTGGTTAAATCAGTTGGGAGGCATTTGTATATGATCTGAAAAGAGCATGAAAGAGTATAGTACAGCCTAGAATGGAGAATGCACAGATTACACCTGTTTGAGGCAATAAAGTGTTAGTTTTTGCAATTTCTTCTTTCTTTTGAATGTTTTAGTGGATATAGTTCATTAGATATACATTAATGTGTGTTTCAAAACCTCTATAAATCCATTTTAAATTTATTAGTATTAATTTTGCATTGAGAGTCTTTGGCTGTCCCTTGACAGGGCATAAATTTGCATTGTTTTTAGAGAATGAAGTAAGATTCATCCCCTCTCTGTAACTACTGTGACTTGGGGATGAATCAAAAATTTGTATTATAGTCTCCTAACATTAAATATGAAATAAAATACATCATATGTTGCAGGTGATCACCATTTGATGATTGTTACAGGGTTAAGGAACAAGGAAATGCTTGCATAGTTATTGCAGCAGCATATTGGGCCTCATGAGGAGAACTTTTTATGTTTGGCAGCACTTAGTTATGATGAAAGGATTTTGAATCCACCATTTTTTTTTGGAGTTTTTCTTTGGGAGTCTAGATTGGAGAAGCCCTAGTTTTGGAGGGTTTAGGAGCCGGATTTGGTTCTTTTGATGTTACGAAGGGTCTGAGACTAATTCCTTTTAGATTTAAGTGTTTTAGGACATAATTAAGCACACTCCAAGAGTTGGAGTCTTTGGGTTAAGTTTATGACATATTTCCTTTGTAAAAGAGCCAAGTTTTATGCATTTTTGGGTCCCAAAGTTGTAATAGCAGGGTATGGTCCAAAACAACCTACCTCTTTCTTTATATATGTTGTCAATCTTGATGAAAGGGTATCTGAAAACCTAATTTTTTTACCAATTGTTTCATAATTTTTTGGAGTTATGGGCTCTGGAAGATCATTGGTATCCTAAAACAATGAATTAGGCCTCCTAGCAAATTTCAAGCATTTTCCAGTGCATAATCCATAGAATCTGACTCCACAACCAGTTAATTCCTTTTGAATTTGGTTAGATTAAGTCTTTTGTGGCATTAGAAACCTTGATTCAAGTTTTTGGGTTGAAATCTCATTTTGAGTTATTTGGGAAGGGTGTCCTTTACCTTGTATTTCCCTTATAAGTTCAATCCAACCATTTGTCAAGAAGCCCACTACCCTATCCTCTACTCCACATATGGTTATTAACATTTTCAGTTATAAAAATTTTTGTGGTACTAATTCACCCCTCCTCTCTCAGTCCCAACTTTCCATAGTGATTCCAACAGTATCTACACTGCATGATACACTTCATTTCTAATCTAATCTTGGTTACATGTCAGCATTCCTTCATTTCAATTCAAGGTTAATTCCTAATTGGGGCTTGACCAAGGAAAGCCCCCTTCCACAAACAATTTCCTTTTTTTTGTGTGCAGGAATCGGTTTCAGGATTTGCAAAATTGGATTTGGGCATTTTTGGGGTTATCTTAGAGATCAAAATTGGAAAATACACAATCAAAAATAGAGAAGTGTATTCGAATCATGACTTGTACCTAAAAATTCAAATTGTTCCTGGAGGCCTCATATTTTCATGGTCATAAGTTACAAGTGCTAGGGTCCCAGATCTAGAATGGTTTCAGTCTGCGACATCTCTGTGACTAGAAATTGCAGTTTCAAGGCATATAATCTCTTAATTCATGTCAAGGTGCACAAATCCTTCTCCAATCTTGTATTTTATCATTATTCATTTTCCAGTCATTTTGTAGATCCTCTATCAATCCCATAATCAATATCAGTCAAAAGGAATACCAGATTCTCCTTTTATTTGAGTTATGCATTAGAACCCTTCATCCATTTGGTTGTGCTAATGAAAATTGAACTTAAGGGTTGGATTTGTATTCCTCATGTATAACATAGGATCTTGGTGAGTGATCTCTACTCTTAGCATTTCTCACCATTTTCTACTATATATTTTGGTGAACTAGATGCATGATACCTTTTTTCAATTTGGTGGTTAGATCTTCTTTGCATATTTTTTTGTGTTCACCTTCTATACATTTTGGTGAGCTCGACTCTTTCATGCATATTTTCCTTTTGATGTGGATACTTAGAAAGAAACATTTTTCGTTTACATTTTATGCATTTTATTTTTAGTTTTTATGTTTCCTAGTTCCATTACATTCACATTTTTCATAAATAAAACACAAAAAAATTGTTATGTTGTTGGTCTTCTTTCAATATTTTTGACCTTTTTGCTCAAGAGTTTAATGTGTTTGATGATTTTCTTTTTATTTTCACCTTACCAATTTTCGTGAGGTGTTTTGCAGTGAATATTTTGACATGATATACTAAGTCCTTGATGACTTCATCTCTCCTAAGTATTCCTCTAAATCTCCCAAACAAACCTTTTTCCAAACATTCCTTGATCTTCTTCCCATAGGAAATCTTATTTTCAATATTAATATTCTCCCCATATTGTTCTCCTTCTTACCAAAGAGGTCTTTAATAACAATGATGATATTTCTTCTACAATGTCTCTTCCTTATATAAGGATCATTTGGTACAAGATGATGATCACATGACCACTTCTCCTATTTATAAACCATTTCCTATATGGTTTATTAATTTTTCCTCTATAAATGAGGCCTTGATGAGCTATGTTTTTCCTTCTCCTAAACATACATTAGAAGTATAGGATGACATTGGTGAGGCTCTTCCTTGGGAATATTTTGGGAATAATGAGCCTAATCAAATTAGCCCTATTCAATCTGTATTTCCTTCATCAAATATTTCTCCAACACAAATAGGTGGTCCATCAACTCTTCAAGATAATGGTTGGGGAACCTTAGACTTCACACCAACATTTTGTAGCAAGGAAAAGACCTGTGACTTTGAGAATCAAACAACTCTATCTATCGAATGTGTGGATATAGATTAGTCCTCCTTTAATTTAAATACCCTTCCACCTAAAGGAGGATCTTATCTTATTGATACATCAAATCTTCCTAATGAGAAAAAAAATTCAAAAGAAACTTTTGGTTTCCAACATTCCTCTTTGCCCAATAAATATATACATTCTCCTCCCACTTTATTCTCACAAAAGAGTCTATTTTGTTTGATTTTATTAAGGCCAATTTAATTACTCTTCCTTTGAAAAACAAGAGAAAAAATAAAAAACACAAACAAGAAAATTCTTCCATTTGTATCTTTCATCAAATTCAAGGCCATAAGACTAGTGAATGTTATGTTTTGAAGTGTAAAAGTTAAGAATTCATTGATTGTGGTATGATTCAAATGACTTGCAACAATGAATGGAATTTTTTGCATAATCATGCTACTTAATATATCTAAATCCCTATTATGTTGCTCCTCCCTATGCAACATTTCTATCATACTTTGCGAGAAACATAATAGTCATTTTCCTTGTCTCCTCACTTGGGGGGAAAGGGAATTATGTCACTCTCTTATTCATCTCAAAGGATAAATTTGTTCTCTTTGTTGAATTGTTTCTTTTTATAAGATGACATCCTTTCTTGCATGCATTTTTTGTTTTACATAAGGATATTCTCTTTTTCAGGAGATTGACATCTCGAGTTGCAAGCTTATGATTGCATTTGAAATCACATGTCTATTATAAATAAAAACCTCTTAGGGATACTAATGTGTCCTTCCTTTCCAATGCATCCAATATCCCATATAAAATTGTGTCTTTCATAGTATCATGTCCTTTCTTGCATGAATTTGTTGTTTTACACAAGGATTTTCTCTTTTTCAAGAGAGTTACTTTCTGAGTAGCAACCTTATGCTTTCTTGAAAGTGCATGTTTATTATACAAGATCTATATCTCAGGGCATATATTAGGTTTCTCTTTGTCTTTCCTTCATTAAAGGATCCATTATTTTTTTGTTTATCATCTCTTTATATATATATGATTTCCTACCATGTATGGACTTGCTTGTTCATGGATCTTTCTCCTTCATGAGATTAGTATCCTCATACAATATTTTCCTTACTTGGAAGTGCATATCTTGTATAAATGGATGGTTCACTAAGTATTCATAAGGTGAATCTTTATTTTCTTTCCTTAATGATTTTATTACTATGCATATCTTTCCTAATTTAATATGTTTGTTTACATTACATGTGAAACTTATTTTACTTGGAATTGCAAATCTTGAGGCTAACATTAAGGGTGTATTATATTCTATCTTGCCTTCATACTTGGGGAAAATATTGTTTGTATATTCCTCTCTCTTTTTATAGTAATCTAATTTCCTTAGTACAGTGGCATTTGTTTATCATGTGACATTATCTTCTTTTAAAGAATTGATTGTCCTTATTCAAGATTCTCTCTTATACAAGAGGTGTGCATCCTTGATCACTAGTGCAGGAGCACCTAGAGCATAGGAGTCACTAAGAGGAACTAGTGGAGATCCAAGAAGAGATGAATACAAGGGAGGCATAAAAGGTCTTAAATCTATGTAATTTGGACAATAGAGCCACAAAATGTAATGAGATGCACTAAAAGTGCCAAAATGATGTAATGTTACCGTGTAGGAATAATAAGGCCTAAAGGGATAATGTAAGGGTTTAAAGGGTAGTAGTAGAGATTTTTTGATGGGTTTAAAGTATTTCAATTACCATTTTCAAGTATTTGGAGTAATTAGACATGTAGTTGTCGATTTGACAACTTAGTTGTCAACTTGACAACATTTTAATCTCTTTGTAACTAGAGGACAGTCGGTTTCTAACCAACTCCAATCATTTTATGGTTAGTTTCCAAGGTATTTGGTTGGTGTTTTGGGTCTGAAAGAGGAATATTTATCATTTAATATCCCAATAAAATAGGTAGTGGTTAGGTGATGAATTTTTCAAAAGTTGAGTCAAATAATATAATGAAATTTATGCATTTCACTATTTTCTCCTGTAACAGTCATTTTCTAAAGGATTTTCCTCAATCTAAAAATTTGTTATTTCAAATTTTATTTTTTTGGAATGATATTAGTATGAATTAAATCCATTTTCCCTTTGGAATCATTATATTTGGTGGAGTAATCAAAGAGATATCTTTGTTTGAGTGAAAACTGCTCCAAACCCTCAATAGGGTAACCTGAGAGGGACATAATGTGATCCCTTAGTGTTTCAATGTATACTAAACCCTCTCATTTGTGTAGGATGTTGGGGAATATGTACACTAACTTCCCCAAGAGTTTTAGGGAAGCATGCATTGGACGACATGTGGTTTGATGGCATAGGAAGTGACTATAATTCTCTCATAAAGAAGATAGTGATAGTGCAGGTTGCAAGGAGTGTCCTTCATACATGTGTCAAGGGAGTTTGTGTGAAGGAGAAGGGAGTTTGTGTGAAGGAGATGCAAGTTTGGAAAGTTATCATGGTGAGTTCCCAATATTTTGAATAGGTTAAGGAGAAAGGGACCCTTTTCAAAGGGTGTTTATAATGACTGTTCCAAGGAAGTGATGACTATCACAGTGGACTGTGAATTGACAAATCTATTTGGGTTAATGAAATAGTATCATTTCTGATGGTTTAGAGGGTTGGATTTTAGAGAATAGAGTTTTTTAATGGTATTAAGGTGTCTCAACTCATTTAGGGGTGAGGGGAAACACCAATAGGATACTCAAGAAACTAACCTTTTCAACATTGTTATTGACTGTCATAGTAGATAGTGTACAAAGAGTTTGATGAGGGAGTTGAGAGTTTGAGATGTTGTGTGAGGATACTTAGAGATTTATATTTGTGCTAATGAGTGGTGGATCAATATAGAGTGATCCAAGTAAGTGGGTTATTAAAGGGAAGTGAAGTGTTTGTGGATTGGGATAGTCACAACACCTAGTCTAATATGCATGAGTGGATAAGTTGAATGTGTGTAAACCTTAGGATGTGGGGTCTAGTGGAAGAGAAGTCAGATAATGAAAGAGTGATGACCATTTAGAGGTCTTTGGTTGGGTCCTTTATTTGAATTAGGATTGGGTGAATGGTGAACTAGGTTGGAATACATAATGTGATTAGTTGTATCTAACACACAAATAAAGTCTTTTAACCCTTGATTTGGAAGTTGAAGAAGTTATCCACTAGCCTCTACATCAAGTGGTATCAGAATGAGAAAAAGGTCTGGGAGAAGAGACCTAATATGGAATTCACAAGATCAGAGAAGGAGATGATCAAGTTGTGGAAATAATTCATGGACGATGACAAGAAGAAGAAGAGAGAGGAAGTAGAGAGAAAGAAGAGGAGAAAAGGAGAAGCAAGGAAGAAAAAAGAAGAGAGGTTAAGAAGTCTAGAGAGAGCACTAGAAGAGATTGAAGAAATAAGAAAGATGATTGCACAACTCCTAAAGGAATAAAGGAGGGAGAATGAGAAAAAAGAATATTTGTGGAAAGTGAAACAAGAAGAGGATGAAGAACCCAATGCTGAAGATGTTTTGGATGTTGAAGAAGGTAGAGAAGTTGGTGAGGACAACAAGGATACAATTCCTATGGGGCTTGAAGATGGTGGTTTAGTGATAGTGATTGGGAAAATTTTGTGGCCTTTGAGTAAGGAGGAGGGTACCATGGAGGGTAATACTATGACATAAGTTGTAAAGGCATTATACTTTTCCATTAGTATATACAATGAAAAACATAATCTACACCATTGGTTTACACTACACCGACAGACAGGGCACAACACTACCCGATGCCAAGGTTACCCGATACTGCCAAGTTCAAAGCATCTCGACAAACACTATTTAGTGTTACCTAATGACAAAAAGGATAAAGGAACCTGACAACTAACAATAGTGCAACCCAACAGAACAGAAAAGAGAGGAACCTGACAGATGAAGGGAACCTGACAATTAGTTCAACAAAGGAATGCCAACAGACTTTCAATTCAACCTGACAACCAAGAACCGACAGTCAGTTACATCCCGCAAAAATTGGATCTAACTTTCCACGTCAGATAAATCACTGAAGTTGTATATATAGCTTCTTGATTTGTTTTTAAAACCATTATGTGTGGAGAAAGCAATGTATTTATTATTTTTTAAACTAGTTTTACTGATTTAAAACATGCAAACTATAGATCAAGGTCAAGTTATAAACCTTGGATCTAAGAGTTAACATTGTAATGCATGATTCTAAGATATGTCAAATAATTGTATAAATAGATGCTCAATCTATTATGAACATGTTGTTGTTCGATGAAGATTGTAGCCATGGAGAGCATCTAAGAACCAGACAAGATATTTCATTTAGAAGGACAGAAAATAATTAAATCAGTTTCAAGAAAAAGAACAGAGGCTAACGACGAGCAGAGAAAGATATTAGTCAGTCACTTAAGGTGATATTCTTATTATGAGAGCTTTAATGGATCTGTAATCAACAATTGTAGATTGCATACAGTCAGGCAATCATATGTACTCATTCTAACAAGTGTAGACACTTAAGAAATCCTTTCAAGAAAGGTGGACCTAACAGTCCTATTGTAAATCTCTTAACCGAGTGCACACTTAAATCAGTGTTGCTAAAGCTCTTAATAGAGTAGATCTTAACAGGCCTCCACTTTAATACTCCTAACAGGGTAGATCATCAGATGTGATCAATTGTAAGCCTTTACCAGCTCCCTTCCATTCTGCAGATAGTGAAGTTTTGTGGGTGTCATCCCCACCGCATTTTTTAATTCCTAACAGGAGTTTTTTGCAATATCATATCGTGTGTTATGTGTTCATTACTTTCATGAATGTTTCTATGAATGTTGCAAACAGTTAAAGATTATGATTTAATATTACATGCATAAGAAAGAAAAACATTAATGGTCGGTAATACAATAAAGAATGATTGCTAATGATTGTTAGAGTAGTCGAGTATTGCTAATAATTAAATCAGTTAATTATTAGTTTATCTACTCTTTGCTTAAGTTAGACTTAGGAAGTTTCTATTTTCTAGAAGTTTCCCCTTTTAGGGTTTCGGTATC
>MU227442.1:122710-152334 GCA_018584345.1 Thuja plicata | reverse complement strand
AAGCTTATTTTCTGTTAAGATGATTTTCCTGTCTCTGGCCTATTGGCCGCCATAGCTGATTCTCTTCTGTTTCTCTCTTCTGTCTTCTTTCTTGTAGCAGTGTTTGCATGCAGGTTTCTTGGGAAGACTTGATGCTTATCAAATCCTACATGGTATCAGAGCTGATCTGTTGTTCGCTGTTCCTATTTTATTGAAGCACAGAGGATTTCAGAAGCTTTTTTAGCTTCTTTTAGTGGTTCTGGGGGGTCTCTATTTTTGGAGGCATTTTGGGCCCAAATGGATACTTCCATTACGTCCAGAAGGCCCAAAAACCCTAGAAACCATATAAAACTTGTCCGATTTGGACACCGGGGCATCAGGAAAATTTTTTTTGGCCTCCAAGGGCCGTACGGCACGAGAAACGAAAAAAAAATTAAAAAACACACGTTTTTATGTGTTTTTTGCATTTTGGCGGGCGCGCGCACTATTTTTTAATAGGCGCTCGGCCCCGGCCGGCAGCGCCTCCCTCCTTCCCCGGGCTCTGCTTTCAAACGTTGTGCCACCGCGGCTTCCCTGCCACCCGGAGCTCTCCGCTCCACCGCCGAGCTCAGCGGCCCCCGTCGCCGCCCGGCCCCGACGGCCCGTGCTCCGCTCCGCCCTGCACCCTCTGGACGCGCCACCGGCTTCTATTTCAAAGGTGTCGCTCCTCCGCTCCGCCACCGCTCCCCCAGCGGTGGCGCCTTTTGCCAGCCCCCGGGGGGCTTATATTAATAGCGCACGGTCATATGATTGACCAGGGGCTGCGGCCCAGCCCCCGGAGCGTGCCATGCGCCCGGGGGCCTATTTTTTTAGCCCCTGGGGCTCTTTTGTTGGCTTTTTGGGGGTACCTGGGCTTTTTTCGCTCTACAGGGAGCATACGGGGGTATTTTTCTGACTTCCATATACCGTCAGAAAGCTCTTTCCGAGAACTTTCCGATGATGGGGGTTAGGGTTTTTGGTTCCACTATTTTGAAAGCAATTTTTTCTGTTGAAGTCTAATGTCTTCTTTTACCTTCTGGGAGCCATATCTGGCTCATCCAGACTCCTTTTTCAGAAAATGAGATATCGTCGGAAAGCTGGTTCAGTGTGCTATTCAGTGGCAGAGGTTATTTTTCTAGATTCTGCTCTGAGTTTTCACTCATCCGTGTTTGGCAGTTTATGCCCTCTGGTGGAGTGCTTAGTTCTACAGGTCCTGGGATCTCTTCTTCTGAGTTCATAGCTTACTCTTCTTTCTGACATCTAAGCTTGCATGCTCCTTCTGTAGCATTTTTGTTCTGTAAACACACTGAGATAAAGTGCTTTCTTCCGCATTTTTGGATCTTGTACACCTGGTTCAGTTTTAGTACTCGCACTCTGTTATAAAGTGCCATGGAGGGATTATGATGCATTTGCCACTTTAGGCGCATCCACTTTTGTCAAGTGAGCATACCTTCCATGACATTAGCCCATGTTATGTGTCTGTGACACTACCCTTTATCCTGTGTGTGTAATTCTGTTGCACTGTTGGTGTTCCTGGTTCTTCTTCTACAGCTATTTCTGGTACTGCATTTCAGTGTTCCTGTCACCTCTCCCAGTTCAGGATTATGGGGGGGGTTCACCTGTTGGTTCTACTGCTTCCTAGTTCGATTGATTAGCTCTTCAGACACTTGTCTTCTCTACCTGGTCATGCACTTCAGTGGGGGTTCCAGCAGTATCTTCTGACAGATTTTTCAGACATGCTACGGAGATGCTTCTTTCTCTTTTCTTGTTCCTTTCTCTGGGACATCTTTTCCCTTTATGTTTTGGGTACCTGACCAGGCCTAGTTGCTGGGACCCATCTTTCCTGCTTTCTGCAGTAGTTTAGCTTTTTTGCTTCTCCCTAAGTTACACTTAAGGGGGGTGTTAGAGTAGTAGAGTATTTCTAATAATTAAATCAGTTAATTATTAGTTTATCTACTCTTTGCTTAAGTTAGACTTAGGAAGTTTCTATTTTCTAGAATTTTCCCCCTTTAGGGTTTCGGTATCCTTTATAAGGATTCACCGCCTTATCTTTCATAAGGAGATTGTATTGTAATTTCATTTTGTTAATAGAAGCTTATTTTCTGTTAAGATGATTTTCCTGTCTCTGGCCTATGGGCCGCCATAGCTGATTCTCTTCTGTTTCTCTCTTCTGTCTTCTTTCTTGTAGCAGTGTTTGCATGCAGGTTTCTTGGGAAGATTTGATGCTTATCAAATCCTACAATGATGAATGGTGAAAAGAGTTAAAAATTTTAGAGGTAGTGATTCACCCCTCCCCTCTCAGTACTACTTCTCATTAATCCCAACAATTGGTATCAAATATAAGTATCTTCTAGGAAATCTTAATGGCTTAAGAGAAAAGATGATACAATGGAGAAGTACAAACTTGATAAGAATATTGAGAATAAAAATCTTGAGATATATATGTTCTATGAATAGTATAAAGAAGCCAGAATCAAGATGAGAGAACTGATGGATGAGAGGAAAGGTATGGCAACTTGGAGTAATGAAAAATATTATCAAGAAGAAGAGATTTATTTGAATCTTCAGGATCAAATACAAGTAATGTATCAGATACATCAGAAGAGAACATCACAAATCTGAAGGAGATCAATCAACACCTGACAGAACAAATAAAGATGCTGGAAATCGGTCAAGAGACCCAGATGGTGAGAATGATTGATGTGATGAGTTCTACTAGACAATATGAAATAGAAAGAACACTTGCTATTGATGACAGAAGGAAGATTACAGAGAAACTACAAGAAAAGGAGTTAGAAATTCAAAGACATGTTGAGCATCACCATGAGATTACAAATCAGATTATTCTAATGAGTCGACAAGGAAACAAAATGAATATAGAACTCATTTAAAGAGTAAAAGCTATCATTGAACTAAGAGAAGAGAATGAAAAACTAAAGCATGAGGTTATAATTCAGCAACAACATAATGAAGTTATCAGAAAGGCTGAAGAGAGCAATAAAAGAATAGATGATTTTCTTGAAGGACAATGGAGAGTCAACAACAACAATGGTCTAGGCTTTACCAAAAAAGGAGAATCATCAAATCAAGCCAATCCAAAGAATGTCTATGAAAATCCAAGACCAAGAAAGATGACATGCAAACACTATGGAAAGAAAGGCCACACATCAAATGTATGCCAAGGAAAAATGAAAGGTATTCCTAAATATACATCTTCATTCATAGGATTATGTTATAAATGTAACAAGAAATGACATAAAGAATATGAATCTAAGTCCAAGATGGATCAACCCAAGAAGAAGACCTACATGGAAAAATATTTTCCTACATGCAAGATGAATGGGCACACAAGCCTTGGATGTTGGAAAATGAAAAGTCAAGCATGGAAGCCTAAAGGTCAGGAAACTCCCTATCAACCAAAGAGAATTGGTAATCAATATGTATGGGACTATAATACTTGGACAAACTATAAAACATGTGGTAGATATATCCACATTGCTGCAAATTGCATGAGGGCATGGACCAAAAGTTCTAGAGGCTAGTCAAACCCTGGAATGGCATGCTTACATTGTCACAAAGTTGGTCATCTCAAAAAGTATTTCAAAGACCAAATGACAGAGACAAGCAAATATCCCAATGGAAACACCATTGAAGATATCCAGATGGCTAGAGACAAATGTGGAGAAAATCTTCAAGAAATGATGAAGATGGACCAAGAAATGCAAATGGTGACACCCCATCTAATGGATCGGGTGACATCACCACCCCCACTTAAGCTGAACAAGTACGTATGGAACTGCACTACACCAAGTCATATTTTGCATCAGTTCCATTATACAATTGATAGATAGTCAAGATCTGCATAAATAAAGATGCATATTATGTTACTTGTTTCAAATCTGAGAAAACAACCCCATCAGTATACACATACTAAAAATCAGTAGTGAACACAAAGGATGAGCTGTTTACACTTACCGTAAATTGTCAATCAACACATAAAATGGTTAAGTTGCCAATGTAACCTGACACCCGTTGGTAAGGAAGCAAAGTTACAAAGTTGTCATGAAAGAATACTGATATCCGTTGGTAAAATCAAAATTTTTAACAGCTGTCCCAATCAACCTAACAACACCGACAATGATTTTGAAAGTCTTCCCGACGAACTCCGTCTTCATGTCCCGATGAGTCATTGAGAATTTATGACAAAGACTTACGGAAAAAATTCTATAAATAGATGACAGGAGCACTTCATTTTGCACCTGCAATTTGAAGAGAAAAGCAGAGTGAAAAATAGATCGATTAAAGAGCATTCGATAGAGCAACCTCAACTCAATCCACACACAGAAAATAGATCATTTACCATTATCACAGATCAAATTAGTAAGTATCAAGGGCACCAAAAGTACTTTGTCGTTATTTATCAAGGAAGCCCTAAATTTCAAGAAAGCCCTAAAACTTGAAAAATGATGGTAACCACATCAAGAACTGCTAAGATCAAGAGCGATAAGAAGAATATGGTTAGGTTAATCAAGAATAGCACCTGTGTAGAGCCCAAATACAAGATATGCCTAGAGAATGCATCACAACCCAATGTAACTGACGTGTTCTCTAAGATTCCACCTAGGGTTTTGCTTATATAAGATGCTAGGTCTTATATTCACTGCACGATCGCTAAAATAGGTGATTTAGAGATGGATGAAGCTTATAAGAAGCTTTGTGATGCAAAAGACAACCTGAAGGAAGAACATAAACACTTAGAGGTTAAAGGGATAACTAATGCCCTATATTTCTTGAGGGAATTCAAAACCAACTGGATCAGACTGGTACTTAGCAGAATGCATGACCAGAAGTTATGGTTAGATCAACCCAAGCAAATCACTAAGGATATCCTTCATGCTGTCACTGGTTATCCAATAACTGACAAGCCTAAGGGTCACAAACATCCTTCTAGGAAAGAAGTTGAAAAGCTTACTAATTAAAGCTAAATGGGACAATAGAGTTCTGAAAGTGAACACCATCACCGACAAAGAACTGAGATTTGGTGCATGTGTGATTGGGTATAAGATCTTTCAAGAAAGAAGGCTAAACAACATATCGGTAACATCAGTAAACACAATTTACAAAATGGTCACCAAGGGCATATAGATGGATCTATGTGAGATCATGTTGAAACAACTTGATGAGAACATGAACACAATAAGGTCTGCAAAAACTAACACATGTAAGTTTGGCTCACTTATCATGTGCATCTTTTTCCACTTTCAAGAATACTTTCCTTCAGTAGGAAAAGTGAAATGGGACACCACAAAACCGATCACATTATAGATTAGTGAACTAATTAAGTCACTAGGAGATAATTTTGAATCTGTTATGAATGCATACTTCCTTGAATTCAAGGAAAAGATGATGGAAAGAACAATGATCCCTGAACAACTTATTGAAAAAAATAAGGATGAAATATGTTTTATGGTGGACACAGATTTCACCCACATCAAACTGGTTGTACCAGGGAAAACTTTGTTAGCACCACTGGATTATGAAATCAACATACATCAAGAAACCAATGCTATTGATGCATTGATCAATGAGCCTATTGACATCAAACAACCAAGGTTTGGAACCTATGAAGAGGCCAAATCAAAGATAAAAAGAAGCCTAGAAATCAAGAAAACTGTCAATAAAAAGGATAAGATGGTTAAGAATCTCAAGAAGATTCTATCGGCTACTGAGGAGGAACAAGAACAACCAAAGGAAATTGATGAACAAGGCACCATCAATGAAGGGCATGATGAAAAAAATTTAGATTTTGAGGAAACTGAATCTGATACACCTCCACCTCCTACAAAGAAGCAAAGGCTAAGGAGTCAAACTACAAATACCGATACCAAACCTCTTAAGAAAGGTTAAGTAAGGACCTATAAGAGAAAGTATCCAGAAAAACAAACAAAGAAGCAAACTGTGAAGACAACACCTATAAAGAGGAGAAAAAGAATGGTCAAAACTACGGCTCACATTGAGGATTCTAAAGAAGATGAGCCTAATGTAGTAAAGAAAATTCTGAGAAATCTAACAATTGATCAGGCTGTTGAATCCATTACTAAGCATGGTACAATGATTGATAAGAAAATTAGACAATGGGATACACTCAAACTAGAGGACCAAAATAAGATACAAGAGGCAATAATAAGGTCAACGGTGAAATTTAAATATGTACCAGCTGAATTTGTAAATCAAATACCCAAGGATCTGGGTAAAAGAATATCTTAATAGTGGTCATATTCTCTACAGACCGAAAGAGAAGCAAGGGACTGGGTACTTGTTACATTTATGGCTCCCAAATCTAAGATTGAAGAAATCAAAGAAATTATGAAGAAGCACTCAGGAAAATTTGTAGCCAAGATAAGGGCTTACAAAGTGCTTGAAGATAAATTTATAGAGCTAGACACAATAATCGAAAAAAAATAGAGAAAACTCCTAGATCTTCTAGTAGAGTCAACAATTCATGAGGAATAGTTAATTCTCACCGACCCACCTCATAGAGAGGAGGAGAAAGACAAAGCAAGTCCTCAGTACATTGCTTTGGACAATGTCGAAGAAATGGAGAAAATTGATTTGGAAAAAGTCATGGATGATCTTGACATTCAAGGCATCACACATTATGACTCTAATAAGGATCCACAAAAATAAGATGATGTTATATTCATATCACTTAAGGATAAAATCAAGCAACAACAAATGGAGACCCAAGTCAATAAGGACATGGATATTCTTGATGAAGTATGGACAGACACTTCATTCATAGACTTAATAGAACCAAACCCTGCAACACAAGTACAAAAAGATGAGGATGTCACTGCTCAAAAAGGTGAAACCGACGAGTAGGACACCACTTTAGATAAAGCCCAAGCTAGCACACAAATAAATATACCTATATTAATGAAGGAAATCAATATACTAGAGGGTAATGATGGATCTACTGCAGAGGACACAAGCACACCTGAGGACAAGGGTGATGCTGAAATAAAAGACACCACAGATAATACAAAGAACACAACTGTAGAGCAAGCTATAATCGATGATTAGAAAGATAAATCTACTGATCAAATAGAGAAGAAACACAAAAGTTAGAAGATGAAAAGAAGAAAGATAAGAGTGGAGAAGAAAAGAAGGATGTGCTGGAGAAGAAAACAAAAGAAAAATCTACAGAGACACCCAAGATTGATGGAGAGATGTCTTCACCAAACCAACAGGTGCACCCTGAGTAGAAAACACAAGAAGCATCCTCTACAAAGCCGTCACCAAGCACTTTAGAGAGGACAAATAAACTAGCAATGGTAGTTCACACATCTGCATCCCCACAAGTCTCAAAGAAGAAGAGGAGCAAGCATAAGAATTCAGTAACTCTAGATGAAATCATTGAGATTCCATTTTGTGATCTGAGGACATTGGATCCAACTAAATTGACCAAGTATGCAAGACTCTGTGAGAGAAAAGAAATGCAAGAAAAAATAAGGAAAGCCACAAAGGAGGCAAAGGTACTGGAAGTAGCAAGAGGTATACTTTAGAAAATAGTACCAGATGTAGATGTTGATCAAACAACCCCAATGCTTGATCAACTAGTTGTTCTCACAAAGGCAATCACATCTCAGAACATTGATGTTGAGAAGGTCATTTAAGAAAGACTTGAACAAAAATATAAGTTCAAGCTAGCAAAAAAGATAAGCTAGGAAGTGGCATTGCAAAAGGTAAAGCTTTCTGAATTGGTGAGAAAAATTGATACAATCACCTCAGAAGCTATTACCTTGATATAGAAATTATGCATGCTTAACCAACTCACTCAGGAGCATACCGAAAAGATAGCACAAATAGATGCTAATATTAAGACAAGTGCACAAAGTCTCACAAATAATGAAGAGGGAATGAAATTGCACAATGAGAAACTCAAACAGGCTCATAAATTGAGACAGGACATACAGATTGCAGAGACAAAGTACAAAGATGAGGTAAATAAGCTTCAAGATCAACTCTTACCAACACTTTCACTACTGCAACAACATGTAATAGAGGCAAACACACTAATTTCCACCCCAGAAATGTCCATCCTAGACAACATTTATGATATGCATGCAAGGCTAGAACTAGAGCACATGGCACTAGAACTCCTAAAAGAAAAATGGGAGAAATTGCTCGAAGACATTAAGAACACCCACTCACATATTCTTGACACATTGTAAGTTACACATTTTTGTCACATTTTTGGCAACTTATAAGTTGTACATTTTTGTCATGAGTATCAAATAAAGGGGGAAGTGATATGTACAAACACAGTAAAAGAAGGGGGAAGTGAAAGGAGGAATGAATTGTACATACAGTCAAACAATTGAAAGAGAAAAGAATAGGGAATGTATAGTACATAGGTAAATATACATCTACATATATACTTATACTATACTAATGCATACAGTTAGGGGGAGTCATATAATGACAATGATATACACATGGTGTACATACTAAACACTTTAGTATTATGCACATAAAAGTTTTTGATACTAATGTCAAAGGGGAAGATTGAAGGAATTATATTTTTCCATTAGTATGCACAAGGAAAAACATGATCTAAACCATCAGTTTACACTACACCGACAGACAAGGCACAACACTACCCAGCACCAAGGTTACCCGATACTGCCAAGTTCAAAGCATCCCAACAAACACTATTTAGTGTTACCCGATGACAAAAAGGATAAATGAACTCGACGAGTAACAACAGTGCAACCCGACAGAACAACAAAGAGAGGAACCTGAGAGATGAAGGGAACCCGATGATCAGTTCAACAAAGGAATGTCAACAGACTTTTAGTTCAACTTGATGACCAAGAACTGACAGTCAGTTAAATCCTGCAAAAAGTGGATCTGACTTTCCATGTTAGATAAATCACTGAAGTTGTATATATAGATTCTTGATTTGTTTTTAAAACCATTATTTGGGGAGAAAGAAATGTATTTATTATTGTTTTAATTATTTTTACTGATTTAAAACATGCAAACTAAAGATCAAGGTCAAGTTTTAAACCTTGGATCTAAGAGTTAACATTGTAATGTGTGATTCTAAGATAGGTCAAATAATTGTATAGATAGATGCTCAATCTATTTTGAACATGTTGTTGTTCGATGAAGATTGTAGCCACGGAGAGCATCTAAGAACTAGACAAGAGATTTCATGTAGAAGGACAAAAAAGAATCAAATCAGTTTCAAGAATAAGAACACAGGCTACCGACGAGTAGAGAAAGGTATTAATCAGTCACTTAAGGTGATATTCTTATTATGAGAGCTTTAATAGATTTGTAATCAGAAATTGTAGATTGCCTATAGTCAGGTCAATCATATGTACTCATTCTAACAAGTGTAGTACAATTAAGAAATCCTTTCAAGAAAGGTGGACCTAACAGTCCTATTGTAAATCTCTTAACCGAGTGCACACTTAAATCAGTGTTTCTAAAGCTCTTAACATAGTAGATCTTAACAGGTCTACACTTTAATACTCCTAACAAGGTAGATCATCAGAAGTGATCAATTGTAATCGTTTACCAGCTACCTTCCATTCTACAGATAGTGAAGTTTTGTGGGTGTCATCCCCACCACAGTTTTTACTTCCTAACATGAGTTTTCTGTGATATTATATATTATGCTATGTGTTCATTACTTTCATGAATGTTTCTATGAATGTTGTAAACAGTTAAAGATTATGATTTAATATTACATGCATAAGAAAGAACAACAGTAATGGTTGGTAATACAGTAAAGAATGATTGCTAATGATGAATGGTGAAAAGAGTTAAAATTTTTAGAGTAGTGATTCACCCCTCCCCTCTCAGTACTACTTCTCATTAATCCCAAAAAGTTGTGAGGCTCAAGATGAAGCAGCCTTGGAGATGGATGAGGAAGTGATTGAATGCTAAGAAGAGTGGCATGAATGTGCTCTGGTAGCAGTAGTGATATCAAAAGAAGGGACTAAGGTTGAAGATAAGTTAGTGGAGATAATGGGCCATGAGGAGGCTCAAGAGGTGATATTTTATCCTAGCAAGGAGATGTTGCAGAATGAAGTGATTGAGTAGTACCCATGGAGGGTACTTCTGATGCAAGTACATGTATATGTAGCAAATTTGTTGGAGGACCAAGAGCAGCAGCAAGTGGTCCACATTTTTCCCATGGCGGGCACACCAAAAGTAAAGGTAAAGAAGGTCCAAGTGTTGGAAGAAAAAGAAATGAAAATATGGCATGATAAAGCCATGTTTAATCCCAAGGTTAAAATGAAGCCATATATGTTTTTTTTCCTAACAAATTGTGTTACAAGTATCATGCCCAAGAGCACTTGGAAAAGTTTTCAAAATTAGGGGGTATGGTGTAGGAGCACCTAGAGCATAGGGGTCACTAGGAGGCCCTAATGTAGATCCAAGAAGAGAAAAATATAAGGGAGGTGTAAAAGGTCTTAAATCTATGTAATTTGGCCAATTGTGTCACAAAATGTAATGAGACACACTGAAAGTGCCAAAATGATGTAAGGTTGCCATGTAGGAAAAATAAGTTATAAAGGGCTAATGTAAGGGTTTAAAGGCTATTAGTAGAGATTTTTTGATGGTTTTAAAGTCTTTCAATTACCATTTTCAAGTATCTTGAGTCATTAGACATGTAGCTGTCGAGATGACAACTTAGTTGTCAATTTGACAACATTTTAATCTCTTTGTAAGTAGAGGACAGTCAGTTTATAATAGACTCCACTCGGTTTATGGTTAGTTTACAATGTATTAGGTCATTGTTTTGGGTCTGAAAGATGCCTATTTATCATGTAATATCCCAATAAAATCATTAGTGGTTGGGTGATGAAGTTTTTGTAAGTTTTGAATCAAATAACGTAATGAAATTTCTGTATTTTACTATTTTCTCCTTTAACTGTCATTTTATAAAGGATTTTCCTCCATCTAAATGTTTTTTCTTTGGAATTTTATTGTTTAGGAATGATATTAGTATGAATTGAGTCCATTTTTCCTTTGGAATCATTTTATTTGGCTGAGTAATCAAAGAGATATCTTTGTTTGAGTGAAAATTGCTCCAACCCCTCAATAGGGTAACCCGAGGGGGACATAATGTGATCCCTTAGTGTTTGAAAGTATATTAAACCATATAATTTGGGGATAATTTTGGGGAAGATTTATACTAACTTCCCCAATAGTTGAAGGGAAGAATTCATTAGATGACATGTGGTTTTATGGCATTGGAAGTGACTTATATTTTGTCACAGAGAAGACAATGACAGTGCAACTTGCAAGGAGTGTCCTTCGTACATGTGTCAATGGAGTTTGTGTGAAGGAGGAAGGAGTTTGGAAAGGTATTATGGTGATTAACCAAGTTTTTTAAGAGGTTAGGGGGAAAGGGACCATTTTCAAAGTGTGTTTATAGTGACTGTTCCAAGGAAGTGATGACTATCACAGTAGACAGTGAACTGACAAATCTATTTTGGTTAATGAAATAGTATTGTGTCTGATGGTTCAGAGGGTTGGGTTTTAGATGATAGAGTTTTTTAAGGGTATTAAGGTGTATCAATTCCTTTAGGGGTGAGGGGGCACACATATATTACACTCAAGTAACTAACCTTTTGAACATTTGTATTGACTGTCATAGTAGACAGTGCACAAAGAGTTTGTTGAGGGAGTTGAGAACTTGAGATGTTGTGTGAGGGTACTTAGAGAGTTGTCTTTGTGTCAATTAGTGGGGGATCCATAGACATTGATCCAAGTAAGAAAGTTATTTAAGGGAAGTGAAGTGCTTGTGGATTGGGACAGTCACAACACCTATTCCAATATGCATGAGTAGATAAGTTGAATGTGTGTAGACCTTAGGATGTGGGGTCTAGTGGAAGAGAAGTTAGATAATGGAAGAGTGATGACCATTGAGAGGTCTTGGGTTGGTTCCTTGAAGTGAGTAAGGATTTGGTGAATGGTGAACTAGGTTGGGATACATGATGTGAGTAGTTGTATCTCACCCTCAAATAAATTATTTTAACTCTTGATTTGGAAGTTGAAGAAGTTATCCACCAACCTCTGCATCAATAACTACCTCTTATTTATTTTAAAAACCATATTATTTATAAACATATGTTCTTAATTTTTATTTTAAATTTTTCTATCCTTCATCAAGAATCCCTATTTCACCTAGAGATAGGGGGCTAAATGAGAGCATTCTTGTTCGCTTGCTCCTCTTCATCCTAAAGACATTATTTTTGTTCAAGAACTCCTATTGAGGGTAGATGTCTCACTTAAAATATCTCTTACTTTCAATGGTCTCTTCACAAGAGGCATATCCTCTCACAATTATCTATTTCCCTTAGCCCACAAGAGTCATCACTCTTGGAAAGGCTTATGGCATACAATATTTTCTAAGTATATCTCCTTGTTTATGGAAGTAGGTATCCTTGTTTCTCTTTCTTTATTATGGAATCTATGTTGCCACCATAAGGAGGGGGCATATGTGTGTCCCTCTTTGTATATTATCACATGGTCCCTAGACTGACCACACACACATGCACATATAGATCCTTGTGGAATACAATGCTTTTCAACTTACCTGATCTCCTTTTTATCCTTTTGGAAGAAAATGATTTTCCACATGCCTAATCTCTTTTTTGATGCTTGTGGAAGACAATGACTTTCCACATACCTGATCTCCTAATTCACCCCTAAGCACAAAACATTTTTAAGCCGCCCCTAAGCAGAATCTTTCTCAAAGCCTCTTTTGTGTGCATCTCTCTCTCAAGGTAGAGTTGACTAGCATAACATAACTTCCTATCCTTCAATTATTCTCTCTCTCTTTTCATGAATCACCTAGAACTACATAGCTAGCTTGTAGGTTCATGGTCTCTCTCTCTCTTTTATCTCATAGTTTTTCCAATGGGCTAGATCATGGAGTTGGCATCATCTTTTTGTCACTCTCTCCCTTTTCCTTGTGTTCTCTTATGTTCTTGCAATAGCTTCCCAGAGATGATATTAGTGGATGTGATATAATCGATTGAAGTCTCTTCCCTAATTAATTTGGGGTATTTTAGTACTAATCCTCTTTTTTATTTCTTGTGTGTGTCTTATCTCTTCATTTTTCTTTCATATCCTTATGCATAGGTGTTGAGTTGAGATCCTTTGTTTAGGGTCTTGAGGTCCTTAAACTTAGTGATGTTTCATCTCTCTTAGTCACAATGATCATTGTCTCTCTCATCTCTTTCTCTCTTTCATCTCTTCCTTTAGCGTATGTATGAGCTTTCCTCACACTTCCACTAAAGTGGGGGCTGAATGTTTTATCCTAAAAAGTACACACTTGATTTGTGCTCAATTAGGATCATTTTTAAGTTGCTTTAGTGTGGTTCCTTTGATTGGGCTTCATATTGAACTTAAATGTACACTTTATTAACATATGGGTCCTTTTTTCTTCCATTATCCTCCCTAATTTGTGCAAAATTGAGGTAGGATATTATTTCTAAGCATCCTCCCCTATTTTCATGCAATTGAAAAATCCCCCCTTCCTTTTATGATCTTGGAATTCACTCTCGATATCAGAATCAACTGACCTTCCGGATCCTGCAAACATTATATGCCATGCCCTCCAATCACAAGCAAGAGAATTTTTGAAGGGGTGCACTAAAATTTTGACTTCACCCCCTGATGACATGTAACTGATTGAATGTTTGATAATGTTAAGTTGAAGATGATACAAGACATTAAATCAGTTAATGGTTTGTATTGTCATTGATGTCAACTTGATATCATCTATATGGTCATATACATAATGCTAAAGACTTTAGAGAATCAATGGAATAGAGGTTATGCTTTCAGCAATGCATAAAAGTCATGTATTCACTAAGTGACAGACAACACTGATGGAGTGCACACCACCGGTAAAGAAAGAGAAAAAAGTCACAATGATGCCCGACGAGCAGAAGACAGTGTTGCCCGATGAAGTAGAATCACAGGATGCTTGACGAGCTGAAAATAGTGTTGCCTGATGAGAAAGATCCAATGATGCCCAACAGACGGAGATCCTGAAGCTAGCTGAAGTTGCACCGATGGAATTGGCAGTTGTCACCGGCGACGAACTGCAGAATTGACCGAAAGAACAAAGAGATCATAAAATGAAAAAATATCTAGCTGGCAGAGCTTAAGGATAGACTTAACTAATTGTTTTATTTGTTTTATTCAACCAAAGTTAAGAAATTGATTTATACAGTTGGCAAGAAGATAAATATGAGATAAATCAGGAGTTAAAGCCGTAAATCAATTTTGTTGGATTGTTTTTCATGCCAAGAATCAAGAATTAAGGAATATCATGTCTAAATAAGAGACAAGCATAATTCATTTTTGTAAGCAATTAGATACACGGGGGAGTGAATTGAAAGAAGATGTTGAAGAGAAACTGGTGAAGGATAAGCTTCATACAGTCCTGATCAATCAAGCTAAGGGAGAGCTAAAGAATTTTTTAGACACCGACGAACAGTGATTTGAATATCTGCAATTCAAAGTTGCATTAGAAACAGGTCATTGTGTTTCAGTTTAACCATTGAAGCATTGAGTCTCTTAATAGAGCAGGACTTAACCATCTTCTATAATTGAGGTATATCCTAACAGATTACCAAAAAGGTTGATTCATGATAGTAGCATCGGTCTTACCTAAATCCTATTAACAGTCTAAGAAGGAGGCTGATTCAAGGATGGTAGTAAGATTAGCATAAAGCCTATTGACAGTCTAAAGGTTGACTCAAGGATGGTAGCATAGATGCTAGATACTTAGTGACAATCTATGTATAAAAATCCTCTAACAAGGTCGCACTTAACAGTGTGTTTGTAACCTTTAACACGGTTGGTTCCTAACAGGGCTCACTTTAGAAGAGTGAAAATTTGGGGTACCAGTCCCAGTGGTTTTTTCCCTTAACAAGGTTTCCACATTAAAATCCATGTGTTATGTGTGTATGGTTTATTACTTTATTATTTTACATTTCACATATGCATTTCTTGATTTATTGGTATACTCTGCATATTTACTGAGTATCGGTAAATAAGTTTACTACTTATTGGTAATCAAGGAGAATAAGGACAGACAAGGTAAACCGACAGACAGTTATTTATTTCAAGTATTTCAAAGGAATACATCTTGTAGGGACTTAATAATCTGAGGTGTATTGATTAGTGGATTAAAGTTTAAAAGGATAAATTTTTGAGGCCATTGATTCACTCGCCCCTCCTCTTAGTTATTACTAACAACCCCCAAGGGTGTAGTCAAAGTTTGACTTTACCCTTGGGTCCTATCTGGTACAATCATCGGGGTTTCAGATCCATGGTTGGCCTGTGTAATTCTATTTCTAGATGAACTATAAAAGGATCTCCCTCTTCCTCCATTTTAGAGAGACACATCACCATCATGAGCATGCATCCATTATTGTCAAGCAACCATTGAACAATAAATAAAGAAAAGTATTGAGCATCCAAGTGCAATTTCAAGTGGCATTATAGCATTCAAGTCTTCAAGTATTCAAGGTGTCTTCCATAGATCAAGATTCTTTCTACATTGAGGCCAAACAAAGGAGTTTACTGGATGGACATTGACATGATTTATTCATTCCTCAATCATTCATTGGTAATTTAGAAAAAATCTTCATAAGTTTTTCTCTTTCATGATTTCCTTTTGGTTTTTGGGTGGAATCAAAGCTATTGCATCAACATTCTTGATCTCATTCAAAGAGGTAAGAGTATCTACATTTTATGATACACTTCATTTCAGCTCTAATCTCTATTACATGTCAAGATTCCTTACTTAATTTCAATTCAAGATTAATTTCTAAATTGAGACTTGACCAAGGTAAGCCCCCCTTCCACAAACAATTTCCCTCTTTCTATGTGCAGGAACAGGTTTTGAGATCTGTGAAATTGGATTCGGGATTTGTGGGGTTATCCCAAAGATCAAAATTAGAAAGGAAAAAATAAAAAACAAAGGGGTGTAGTCAAATATCAACTTGTACCTGAAAAGTTGACTTGTTCCTGGAGGCCTCAAATTTTCATGGTCAAACTTTAAAAGTGCCAGGGTCCCAAATCTAGAATGGTTTTAGTCTATGATATCTCTATGACTGGAAATTGTAGTTTCAATGCATATAACTCCTAATTCATTTCAAGGTGTACAAATCCTTCTCCAATCTTGTTGTTTCTTTCATATATATCATTACATCTATCATTTTCCAGATCCATATTCAATCTCGTAATAAATATCCTTCAAAAGGAATACCAAATTGCCCTTTTATTTGAGCTATGCATTAGCATCCCTTCATCCATTTGGTTGTGCCAATAAAACTTGAATTAAAGGGTTGGATTTGTATTCCTAATGTATACCATAGGATCTTGGTGAGTGATCTCTACTCTTAGCATTTCTCACCATTTTCTTCTCTATAGTTATTAAATTTAATTTCATTTTACCTGTTATAGCCTCCTTCATGACTTCCCACCAATCCTCTACCTTTCCATTTTGTTTGGAGTCTCATTCACCCAAGAAGGGGCCCATCAGCTTTACTACATAACCCAATAGCAGAAGAAATACATGAGGTAATCAATAATTCAACTACAAACAAATTACAATTTAGTGTTTAGTTATTTTTAGATAAGATATACGATTCAATATTTGAATTGTTCTTGCACAACCACATACAAAGCCATGTATCTCTTGGAAGCGGCTCAATTTTGAAGATCCACCATAGTCATAGATATTGATAGAGACATATAGTTCTAGTTGTGGTCATTGAAGGACAAATTTATGCGTATGTATTTCTAATGTATATATCAACCTTGACATGACACATGCTACACTTTTGTAACTCTATTATTGACTTGGCATTTATGTCATTTTTTTATATGTACACAATTATAGTTTATTTTCATATATATGAAAGTTGATATTCGATCAAATTTGTTCATTCTGGGATATCTTTGTACTTCAAAATACAGTTATTTGAAATTGAAATGTGATCCAATTTGTTCAATCTATGCAAGTCATATGGTGTATACTTTAAAATGATTACTTAATATAGTAGAATGCAAACATGTTTATTATTGGAGTCATATTGTCCTTAGATTAAAAGTTAAAAGTTAGATCTTAGATTGTGCAATGAAGAGTTACATTTATACCAAAGCATGGGGAAAAGAGAGAATAAATAAAATATATGGAATTTGTTGGTTTCATCATATAGGATTTCAAGCTAGATCCTACTCCATCCTTCTACCATTAAAGGAAAGTTTTTAGTACAGCTAGAGTCGTACAATCTATTAATGGTCTTATGCTTATGAAAGAATGAAATTTAGACATAAGTGCCATTGACATTTACAAATTTAGTTTTTTGAACGCGCATTGGGAATGATCAATTTCATATATCTACCATTTTAAATATAATATATAGAACACAATCAAATGATATGCTCCATATTCGGTTCGCCATGTGAAACTCTAAAAGTAGGATTTTAATTTGCTTCTAATTTGGGAATAGACATCCCACCATATGGTATGCCCCTATTATAATTCTAAAAAAAATATTAGGATTTAGATTTTATTCCAGGTTGCAATTCTGCAATGAACTATCTAGACATGTATGACCTTCCAGCATATGATTGTATTAAGAAAAGAATATGGAGAGTAGCACTGAGATCATGGGATAGGCTATTTGTTGGATCTTGGATGGTCATTCATTCAATCAATTGATGTGATTGTGCATCATATTTGATGGCCTATCTTTCCTCTCCAAGGAATTTATGTTTTTACATGATCATCATCTCCTGCATTCAATTCCCAATCACATACCCTAGAGACCACTGGACAACTCATTTGGAAACCTTTTGACATGTTTCAACAAATAAAAATAGTCAATTTTTTCTATTTGAACCTTTCCTAGGCTATTGGAGTAAATTTTTTGGTTTGAGAGAGTGTTTAGCAGGTGTGCTTTGTAAAACATACCTCATTGGCCCTTAAATACCCGAAATTGGCACTTTTTGACCATGTTGTTCAAAAACACAAAATGTTAATTTTGATATATGTTAGGTGTCTTCCAAATATTTATTTAAAAAGGTCAAGTTTTTCAATCATAGGTCAATGTGTCTAAAGTTATGAACCAAAAACTTAGTTTTGAAGGTTACTAGGAACAAACCCTCGTTGTGAAGGAAGCCCATATCACGTTCTATGCCTCATGGGTACAAACTGACACCATGATCACATGCACTTGAGTGGTTTTACCCGAGGGATGGTTCCACTTTTCCTCTCAACATGCAAAAATTCTCAATGACATACCCTACTTTTGATATCCCTTGTGTACCCTAAGTGCAAAAAAACTTCAAACTTTGATGAACTATTTCTTGAAAAATGTGACACATGTGCACGATTCGTTTGAAACTATAGGATTGTGTTAGGCTACTGTACAATAAACTATCTTGATTTTTGAATACTTAGAGTCATTTTTGCAGGGAAACAATTTTTATGTTCATACAAAAACTATCAGACGCACTTAGTGCAAAGTTTCAAAGTAGCAAAGTTACAAAAACTATCAGACGCACCAACACCTTGATCGCATGTATTTTGGTTGGCTCACCTTAGAAATGGTCCCACTTTTCCTCTTGGCAGATTGAAATGCTTAGTGACATATCCTATCAATGATGTCCCTTGTGTACCCAAACTACAAAAAATGTCAAACTTTGACAAATTGTTTATTGAAAAATGTGGCACCTATGTATGAGTTGTTTGAATCTATAGGGTTGTGTTAGTCCCCTCTATAATAACCTATCTTGGTTTTTGAAGACTCAATCATTTTTGTAGGGAAACAATTTTTATGTTCATGCAAAAAGTGTCAGATGCACTTAGTGTAAAGTTGCCAAGTAGCCCATATAATATTTTGTTCATCATGGGCATGAAATGAAACCTTGATCAAATCCACCTGGGTGGGTTTACCCTAGGCATAGTCCCCCTTTTCTTCTTGACATGTTAAAACACTCAACATCATACCCTATCGACGTTCTTGGTGTACCCTAAGTGCAAAAAATTAACAAAATTTGATGGACTATTTATTGCAAACTATGATGCCTGTACATGATCTGTTTGAACCTATAGGGTCATGTTAGGACCCTCTAAAATAACATGTCTCAGTTTTTTAATTCTCAGAGTAATTTTTACAGGGCAACAATTTTTTTGTTCATGCAAAAAAGTGTCAGATGCACTTAGTGCAAAGTTGCCAAATAGCCCATATTGCGTTCTATTTAGCATGGGCATGTACCGATACCTTGATTTTTTCTGGTTGGGTGGGTTTAGCCTAGGTATGATCCTACTTTGCCTCTCAGCATGCCAAAATGTTGAATGACATACCCTACCGACGATGTCCCTTGTGTACCCTAAGTGCAACAACAGTCAAACTTTGACAAACTATTTCTTGAAAATTGTAGCACCTCTGGACAATATGTTTGAACCTATAGAGTTTTATTAGGATCCTCTACAATAACCTATACCATATTTTTAAGATTTGGAGTCATTTTGGTTGGGAAACAATTTTTCTATTCATGCAAAAAGTGTCAGACATGCTTAGTGCAAAGTTTCCAAGTAGCCCATATCTAACTTTGTTTGTTGTGGGCACAAACCAATTCACCTCATTCTCATCTAGATGGGTGAGTTTACCCTAGGAACATTCCCACTTTTCCTCTCAGTGCACTGGAATGGTCAATGACATACCCTACCGATGATGACCCTTGTGTACCCTAAGTGCAAAAAAATGTCAAACTTTGACAGATTGTTTCTTGTAAACCGCGACACCTATGAAAAATTCCTTTGAACCCATAGGGCTGTATTAGACCCCTCTACAATATATTATTTCAATTTTTGAAAAATCGGAGTCATTTTTGCAAGGCATCAATTTTTTTGTTTATGCAAAAAGTGTCAAATGCATTTAGTGTAAAGTTTCCAAGTAGCACATATCAGGTTCTATTCATCGTGGACACAAACTGGCACCTTTATTGTATCTACTTGGGTGCTTTTACACTAGGAACAATCCCACTTTTCCTCTCATCAAAACACTCAGTGGCATACCCTACCGGTGATGTCCCTTGTGTACCCTAAGTACAAAAAATATCAAAATTTGACGGACTATTTCTTGCAAACTGTGGCACCTAATCAAAATCTATTTGAACCTATAGGGTTGTGTTAGGCCCCTCTACAATAAATTGTCCCAGTTTCTAAAGACTCGGAGTCATTTTTGCAGGGAAACAATTTTTATGTTCATGTAAAAAGTGTCGATAGATGCACTCAGTGCAAAGTTACCAAGTAGCCCATATCACATCTTGTTTGTCATGGGCATGAAATGACACCTTGATCATGTCCATCTGGGTAGATTTACCCTAGGCATAGTCCCACTTTTCCTATTGGAACGTTGAAACTCTCAGTGACATACCCTATCATTGATGTTCGTTGTGTACCCTAAGTGTAAAAAATTGTCAAAATTTGATGGATTCTTTCTTGTAAACTATGGCACCTGTACATGACCTATTTGAACCTATAGGGTCATGTTCGGCCTGTATATAATAAACTATCTTGAATTTTGAATAATTAGAGTAATTTTTTATTGGCAAATTTATTTCTATTCATGTAAAAGTGTCAGATGCACTTAGTTCAAAGTTGCCAAGTAGACCATATCGTGTTCTATTTATCTTGGGCATGAACTGGTACCTCGATCATGTCTAGTTGGGTGGGTTTACCCTAGGCATGGTCCCACTTTTCCTCTCAGCACATCAAAAAACTTAGTGACATACCCTACCTACGATGTCCCTTGTGTGCCCTAACTGTGTAAAATTGTAAGAAGTAAGATACACGTGTGAGCCTATGTTAGATGATGATGATGAATAATTTCCATATAATAGTAGCTCAAGTAGTCATAGAAGCTCTTCAGTGCACATGTACACTGACATAAAAAATTAGACATAGAAGTAACAAGTGTTGTGGACTTAGTGTTGTGGACTTATCCACTAAGAAATGTGAAATGAAGGCTCAAATTGGCTCATTAGAAGAAAAAGAATATGGTCATGGAATTAATTACAACACCAAAAATATTTCAATTAGAAATTCCTATTAATAAAATCCCTTGCATTTACAGGACCTGAGAAGCCAGGTTACTCATGTTGGACATGATCCCTCAAAATTCTTATTGAATTATGTTTCCCTTGGGCTCAAGGATGGTTTTTAAGGTTTTGAAGGAAGGCTTGTCAGATATGTTTTTAGATTCTAGTGTTCTTGATGAATATAATGGGGAAAGCACATAACATTTAATAGTGGAGTCAGTATGGGTAGGCTAATCATTCTGGGTAATGGACAATTCTAGGCCAGGTAAAATTAAACTGGATGTAATGCTTAGCTAGAGGGCTTCAACATGTAGGAATCTTATTATAACTCTTCAATCCATTCATCAGTGCCTTAATGTAATTGGTCACTATCATGTCTTCATTGTGATGACATGCTGCTTCTTAATACTTAAAATTATCCTTCGTCTAGTCTTTAAAGAAGCTTCTAGAAGAGACTTCCTACATGTTTTATTCATTAATCTCCTCGTGACCTTCATAAATTGAATGAAGTGGGAATCCCTCAAATAATCTAGTTTTTCTTTATAGAAAAAATGGCAGCCATCTATTGTCCAAGGTTTGAATTCATCTGAGAAGTGGAGAGCTTCTTAAGGTACTGATCTCTTTTGTAGAGATGTTCTTGATTCATCTCAAGAATATCATTTAGGTAACCAACTCCATGGAGGTCCATGGATAGACCCACTGGTCTCCCAAATTGAAAAGGGTAGAATCAATTTTAGAAAGAGTATCCCAATTGAAGAGAAATGGAAATCCTAGTGAGTATGAACTTTCAGATCTAAAGGGTGTATCTCCTCCACAGAAAAATATAATTTCTTCTAGAGACTCAAGTTTAAATAGAGATTGTCAGTTCCCAAACATGTCCCAATCAAGTAGATGAACCCATATTTTTCATGTGTAAATGAGAGCATGGTTTATTAAAGCATATTTATGATCCCATTTGCAATCAGTTACTACTTTTTGAGCATCTTGGCAACTGCTTCTGTTGGGGATTTCTGTAATATATAATGTCCTCATGCAAGTACATGCTAGTTTTTCTAAACATATTTTTGTGTAAATGGTTAGTGAGAAATATCAAAGAAAAGGTTCTTGCATGTATTATTTAAACATAAATAAATTATGAAACCATTTTTCTCCCATTACATGGAAAAAATTGTCAAGATTCACTTTTTAATGACACATGAATTGTGAAGGTTTTGAGGGCTTAGGATGACCTAATTGAATGTGTCTGATGTGATTGAAAAGTTTGGAGAGGTTTGGGAGTGACATTTTTAATAAATCCTCATTATATGGAAGCCTAGAAGGCCTAAAAGTGAGATTGGTGTGTTGGGTGAATTTGTGAGAGTGCCCATTGATATAAATTGTGGATTTGGTTTATTTGAACCCTGACTAGGCTATTGAACCAATAAAAACTGATCTAATACCCTTCAACACCAAAAAATAGTCTGAAGACCTTATTTTGAGCATTAACATGAAATAGGACTTAATAGATTCATACTTACCACATGGAGGAATGAAGACATCATTTTTTGCACTTTGCATAAAGACAATAGTTTTTGCAAATTATTACATCATGAATGATATGATACAAAATTCATTTATGTATTTATATTTAAATGGTACACATTATGATATAATCAAATGGTCCACATTAGGATATACAAATTTAACGATACAAAATTCAATATGCATTTATAATCAAATGGTACACATTAGGATATATAGAATTTGGCCTCTCAATATTTGCATATCAACCCCATGACCACTTTTATATACAAGATTTGGCATCTAATATGCACATGAAAACTCATTACCATTTATATATATATAATTTGGCATCTAAATATACACATTAAAACTCATTACCATTTATATATAAAAAATTTGGCATCCAAATATGAACATAGACAACCTCATAGTCATTTATATATACAAAAAAAGAGAAGTTACAATGTTTCGCAAAAAATATGTAGAAAATTGTCAAAAAATTTCTACCATTTTGTATAATCATTCTTCTAGATGGCCCAAAATTAATATAATGAACCTTCTGGATCAACTCTAACCCTTATTGTGTTATGTATTGCCTGTGGTCAGATTCGCAAACTTTCCACAAATTCTTGTTATGAGGTCTACCATGATACTTAATCAATTGAATATTTGTTGCAACAACAAGGTTAGAGTAATGAAGAATATGTCTATGTGTCTCAAAGTAATCAAACAACCATGCATTATAAATTTTGATAGGGTACCTGCATTTTATTGAAGGATACATTAATACCAAAATCAACATTAAGTGTAATAAAATTATTTTAAGAGGTCTTAAAGTCCTCATAAAACTACATGTTAGATTTTTTTATAGGGTACCATTTAAGCCATGTCCATGTCACAACAATAGATCCTATTGAGTACTCAATACCCTATCCATCAATGACTACAGTTGTTAATTTATTTTTGACCTCAATACAAAGATACAAAAGTAATCTATTTCTTATTCATTGTTATTGTCTACAATAACTGCATACACGTGACTTGCATTTTATAGAAGGGTAAGTTAATACCAAAATAAACATAAACTATAATAAAATGAGTTTAAAAATAATTTTACCTAAGTAATAAATTGAGAAATTACCTAGTTCAACTATGTCAAATACATGGTCCAAATCTATGAATGCTTCAATCTGGTTCAATTGTATTGCTCTAGGAAGTTGATATGTATCAAGGGGTTTCAAAGGTCTACAAGACCATTGGTCAACCCACACTTTTGATTCACATTCCTCCCACACAAAATTCATGCACAAAGAGCAAAAAAATACAATCTATCTAGTATAAATAGCCAATGACGCTGCATTTGAACTTCTAAATGAATTCATATCACTTGATTCTATAAGTGTACAACAATCTAGATAGTTTTGATTGTTAGATTTTCATATCAACAAAAAATATTTACAAACGATAGACTTACCTGAATTACCTAGTCTCATCTTAGAGTTAAACCATTGCACAATCATTTATGCATCTATTAACATTGTGCCACCTTCGTACTTCAATTATCTCTGGAAAGAGCTCCTTTTACACATGCTCCCGCACCATAATGCTCCCATTTTCCATGCCCAACCAAAATGAAAATCCAAAAATGATGCATAACACTTGTCACTTTCATCCTAGTCAACCAATAGATCATCCTTGCATTCTTTAATTATGAGGTGCAATTGTCTAACCATATTATGTGTTGGTTGTATCTTATATCTCTTTCCATTCATCTATCATAAAAAATTATAAAGAATCCTTGTAAAAACTCTGACAAATGAGTGTGAGCATCAATGATATAGAAGTGATACTTTCTTATA
The DNA here is from genome assembly GCA_018584345.1 of Thuja plicata. NCBI lineage: Eukaryota > Viridiplantae > Streptophyta > Pinopsida > Cupressales > Cupressaceae > Thuja > Thuja plicata. The sequence goes on along the minus strand of MU227442.1, from coordinate 127,813 downwards.
ACCATTCTATCCTCCTTTGTGCTATCATGTGAATGCATGAATGCTATGTGTACAAAAATTGTAACTTGTGTAGAATGGTAATACATAGCTTGCACTTCATTTTGAGGGTTTAGTGTATAATTCTTAGAAAAATCAACGATAGAGACAATAGTACTGATGGGAAAAGTGCCCTTACATAACTTGAATTTCTCATCTAACCACCTAACTCTATGCATATGACCTATGTACTCATAAACTATTTTCTCTTGAAAAATCTTCATGAAATCAGCTATGCATATATCTTTTTTCACTAACACACACCTCTTCAATTCTTTTCCATCTTTAACACCATATGTGATTGACATGTATTATCCAAAAGAAACTAGTTTTTAACCAAATTCATGTGTGCTATTTAGATGTAGCCATTTATGCAACTATTACAAACCACCACATGTAGGAAAGAAACCTTTGAAACACATCATATTTTAAATAAATGCACCCATCATCTCATTTACATTGTACACTTGAGATAAATTCTATTGCTGCTTAGGAGGTGATTGTAGACCACATTCATGTAAAACATCATTAGTGTGCAAAGTACAACATACAGGATGATAAATATCATAATGCATGAAAAATTCAATATGGACCCTACAAAAAAATTTAGTATGGAGAGAAGAAAGCCCTTGTTAGTTATCATGACATCATATCTAAAGAAGAAACCTATTGGCGCCAAAGATCTAGGGCATTTTGTCTCAAAGAAGGGGACAAGAATACTATTTTTTTTAACTTAACTACTCTAAAACGTAGAGCGGCCAATATAATAGTGAAAATTTATAGGAACGACAAGGAGGTTAATAAGGAAAAGGAAGTCAAGCAAGAAATTTTTGACTTCTTTTCTTCTCTACTGGCTGAAGAGAAAAATCTAAACCTTAGCAATCAGGATTTGTTACTTGAGGCCATCCCAGACATTGTCAGCAAAGACTAGAACTTTATTTTGTAGGATATTCATTCTGGGAAGGAGATCAAAGAGGCGGTCTTTTCCTCTGAAGAAGACAAAGCTCCTAGCCCGGATGGATTCCTGATATTCTTCTTCCAAAAGTTCTGGCAGATTGTCAAGAAGGATGTCGCTAATGCTATGAAATAATTCTTTGGGACTAGATGTTTTCTTAAAGAAATCAATGGAACCTTTTTAGTTTTGATTCCCAAAATTTGTGGGGCTCAGTCCTTTGATCAGTTCAGACCTATTAGCCTTTGCAATTCAATTTATAAGATTATGTCTAAAATCTTAACCTCTAGACTACTAGCTATTCTCCCTTTTTTGATTGCTCTCTAGTAGAATGTGTTCATCCTAGGTAGACAAATCCTTGACTCTATTATTTTGGTTCATGAAAACATACACTCAGCTTCTTTAGCTAGTAATCAGGGCTTCCTCCTCAAACTTGATCTATCTAAAGCTTATGATTGGGTTGATTGGAATTTTTTGAGTGTTGTTCTAAGGAAATTTGGCTTTAATGAAAGGGTTATTCATATCATTTCCCAGTTGGTCTCAACTACTTCATTTTCTATTATCATTAATTGTTTTTCTTCCAAGTTCTTCAAAAGTTCTAGAGGTCTCAGACAGGGGGACCCTATCTCTCCTATTCTTTTTACTCTGTTGGATGAATGCTTGGGGAGATATTTTAAATTCCTAGTGGACAAGGGTGTTATCATGGTGGTGCAACCCTCCTCTAATCATCTAACTTGCTCCCATGTCTAGTTTGTGCATGATACTATCACCATGGGAAAATATACTGTCAAAGAAGCTAGTGCTATGAAAAAGGTCCTTAATGTTTATACCAATGCTATTGGCCAAATGATTAACTGGAACAAAAGTGTCTTATTCTTCATCAACACCCCAGATGATAGGCTGGCCAAAATAGCCAAAATATTAGATTGAAAAATTGATAGCTTTCCTTCCTCCTACTTAGGCCTCCCCCTTGGGTTGAATGTTGTTGACTCTTTTTGGAATTTGCTTATCGATAAATTCAACAAGAAACAGGCTAGATGGAAACGTACTATTTTATCTCAGGTGGGTAAGGTTACCCTTATTAGATCTTCCTTGCAAAGCTTCATTATTTATGCTCTCGGTCTGTTTAAGATTCTTGTGAAATTCTCTAAAAGGATTTAAAGTATACAAAAAATATTCCATTGGTCTGGTGTTGAGGAAAAAACTGTATCCCTCTGATTTCTTGGAATAAGGTTTGTAAACCCAAAAATATCGGGGGATTGGGGTTAAGGCTGGTCAAAGTTATCAACAATACCCTATTGTCCAAACATATGTGGAGGATCTATGGGGAACCTAAGGAATGGAACACCATTTGCAGACAAAATTACCTCTATGATCTCCCTTCTATAGATTCTTTTCTGTCTAACATTGATAAAGTGGAAGGTTCTATTTTCTGGAGGAATATTAACATTGCCATAAATCTTGCTAGCAAGGGGAAGACATGGAAGCTGGGAAATAGCCAAAGCATCAAGTTCTGGGATGATCCTTGGTTGATGGATATTCCCCTATGTGACAACCTTGATTTTTATGATTCCATAAATAGATGCAAAAATAGGTATGGTACTATACTTTACTATTATTGGATTAACAATAGCTGGGTGAATCGGGCTAGAATAAACTCTTCTTTTGATTGTATTCACAAATCGCTCCTAGCTTAGTGCATTTGTGACTGTAAGGAAGACTATGTGGTTTGGGGTCCTACTCCTAATGGGATCTTCTATTTTTCTTTTGCAAGTTTACTTCAATTTGACCCTCTTGACCCCAAAAATTTCTAGGCCAAGGCTTGGAACAAACCTCTCACTCCTAAGATTCAGATCTTCTATTGGATTTTCATCCAAAATAAATCCCTTACGGTGGATAACCTCAAAAAAGGGGATTCTCTATCCCTAATAGATGTTTTCTTTGTTGTGAATATGAGGAAGATACTAACCACCTTTTTTTGCACTGCTCTTATTCCCAACATGTGTGGTCTTTCTTCTTGGAGAAATGGAACATTTGCTAGATTTTTCCCCGCTCCATCCAGGAGTTTTTCTAGCAATGGCACAATCCTAGGCCAATGATTGGGTCAGTGAAACTTGGAATTTGGTGGCCCCCCACGTGGCATGGAACATATGGAAAGAAAGGAATAATAGAATTTTTTAGGACACGTCCAGTAATCCTTCTAGTGTGTTTGAAACCTTAGAGGATGCCATGAAAATATTTCTAAGGGAAACACTCAGCTTTGCTAGAATATCAATGAAACTAAGACTAAGGAGGGTAAACGTGAGAAAAGTGTTTGGAGATCCCCTCTAGATGTGTAGCTTAAGATCAATTTTGATGGTGCTTCCAAGGGAAATCCTGGCCCTGTTGGGTGTGGTAGAATAATTAGATATTGCAATGGTAATTTCATTGTCGCTATTGCTGCTCCTATGGGAACTCAAACCAATCACATTATTGAAGCTGTGGGAGTTCTTCATGGCCTTCAAATTGATAAAAATATCAATTTTAGAAAAAATTGGCTTGAGGGAGATTCTATGAACATTATTAAGTGTCTCAAGGGAGAAGCTATACCTTCATGGACCATTGATAATGTGATTTCAAAGGCGAAGGGAATTATTTTTGAATGCACTCAAGTGCATATATCCCACATGTACAGGGAAAGCAACTCTGTGGCAGACAACTTCACTAATTTGGGAGTTAAGTTTGGTGATTTCATCATGTGGGAAAGCTTTGTGAATTTGGATGAGGACACTAAAATTAAAATTAATTATAACAAAATCACACATAAAGAAGGAATGCTCTAAGTTGTCAATTGTTACACATACGAGTACTACAGTGCCTATGGAGAGTTATTGGAATGATTGGAGCAGAGGATTTGGAATTAATAACATTTTATTTTCCTACGCTTTCTGGGTTGTTATTTTTTACTAGAGGAAATTTGCTGAGAATGATAAATTTTGCAAGCACATTCTCGAAGCTGAGCAGAGAGAACAAAGTTTGGATTTGAAGCTTATCATCATGGGTTGTGATCTCAAAAGGGAGGAACTTGAAAATTTTCACAAGCTTCAAGGAGAAGATATGTGTATGGTATGGTGTAAACTGAGGAAGGGTGGTGTCACCCCATTTCTGGAAAAGCTTCACGGGTTTGATAAAATAGTGACCCAGAAGTTTTTTGCAGGATGGAAAAAAGAGACCATTACTATGGATGGGAAGACTATCAACCTTTTGGTTTAACTTTTTGCCCAGGTTACTGGTATATACAGCAAGGGTGTAAATTTGTACAGAAATAGGAAGATCTCAGATATGGCGGTAAATAAGTTTGCCAAATCTGAGAAGGAGAATAAGGATTTCAAAGATTCCCATGCCAATGGGTACATTGATGTAAACAAGGTCAATCATATATGGCGCAACAACCTCCTAGTTGTTATGGAGTATTTTACGCTCGATGGGTGGTTTACGTGGGCATAGTCCCACCATTTCATGTTTCTCAATAATTTTAGTTATAAGGATACCATCAACATCACTTATTACTTACATAGTTCTCTAATTAAAATCCTAAATGAGCACAAGATGAAAGGCTAAAAAGGCCATTCTGCATGAAGGTTGATTCTGTTGATTTATGAATACATAAGGGATTCCTGTTATACACTGAATTTGCGCCTCTGATCTCAAGCTCTCTTGGTCTTGATAATCCAGTATAACAAGGGAATCATCTCAAGGTTGTGGGACCTTATGCTAACCGAGATGAGACCTCCAGGTTCTAGGCTGGTTCCTCTTGGATAATCACCTTAATTTTCTTGTCAAACAGGAAAGTAAACTTGAGGGGAAAAGGGTTAGAAGGATTGCATGAAAGGGAAATGACTGAAAGCAAACTACCTACTAGGTGATGCACCGAAATTAGGGCTTGGATCTTAGTGTAGAGGGATGGAACTAATGGAAGAACTAGGTCAAATAAGTTACAACTCACTACATAGGCTTGCATAAGTATTTCATAGGAAGGCCTGAACAAAAGACTCGATCTATGACCTGCAAACAAACATCCTTCTTTGCAACCAGGTGTAGGAATGAGACAAGACTGCTAGGGGCTGAAGTATACC
>MU227442.1:84618-108631 GCA_018584345.1 Thuja plicata | reverse complement strand
TATATATATATATATATACAGAGAGAGAGAGAGAGAGAGAGAGAGATGATGAACCATAACTGATTAAATGTTTGAAGATGTTGAGTTGATGATCACCAAGCTGCAGAAAGTTAATGCAAGACATTAAATCAGTTAATGTATTGTATTGTCATTGATGTCAACTTGATATAATCTGATTGGTTATATACATAGTGTCAAAGAATTCATAGAACCAGAGAGATAAAGGTTATGCTTTCAGTAATGCATAAAATTTTAGTATGCACTAAGAAACAACAAACACCGACGGATAGTGCACCCCGACAGATAGAGAATCCCAAGAGGAAAGTCATAGTGATAACCGAGAAATAAACATAAGAAAGCATTATCGATGAGCATAACCACAGTGTTACCCAACGAACAGACAACCTCGACGGATAGAGATGCTTGAGGACAACTGAAGTCAAGACTGAAGCTAACAAGGAGTTAAACACCAAAAAGAATTGAAGTTCAGAAATGACAAAAGACTTAGCTGGCAATAGCTAAATATAGAGTTAACTGGTTGTTAACATTATTTTCATTGACAAGTTAAAATCCAGAAACAAGCGAGTGTTTTAAAGTTGTTTTATTCCATTTGTCTAAAATAAATATACGGGACAAAACTGAAGTATAGCTTTAAAGAAAGAAAGGCGAGAATTATGGATCATGCCAAGAACAAGAAAGTCAAGGACTTAGAAACAGTGAATTTATGTCTATAAAGAGACAAGATAATTCATTATGAATTAAGGGGTGAATAGATAAATATATGTTGAAGAGATATTGGTGAAGGAAGACTTCATACAGTCCTGATCAATCAAGCTCAAGAATAGAGCTAAATATTTCTGCAGACACTGAGAAACAAAGAAGCACAACATCATTGAGAAGAAAGAAGTGGAGCAAAGGTACTGAAAAGAGATGTTGATTAGAAGGTATTATGAGCTTACAATAGGTCTAAACATCTATAAGATTAAGTTATTTATATGAATAGATCATATACAGTTTCAGTTTAACTATTGATTCAGAAAGTCTCTTAACTGAGAAGGATCTAACAATCCTTTATATATTGAGATACATCCCAAGGAGTATCAAAAGGTTAATTCATGAAGATAGCATAGTGAAATTTCAGATATCAAGTGATTAACTGTTAGTGATAAATCCTCTAACAAGGTTGCACTTAATAGTGTGTTTGTAACCTTTAACAGGGTTGGGTCTTCACCAAGCTCACTTCAGAAGAGTGAAAATTTTGGGTTACCGGTCCCAAGTGTTTTTTTTCCTTAACAAGGTTTCCACGTTTAAAATCCATGTGTCAAATCTGTTTACGAGCCATTGCTTTGATGTTTTGTTTTACACATTACTAAAATAGGATTGATCGGTAAACACTAAGTTATTTACTGTATTTTGGTAAATAATAGACTGCTAATCAGTAAAGATTATGAATAAGGTTTTACAGTGAACTCTGAGTAGTAGTTATTTCATAAGATCATTTCAGGGCATACATCTTTTAGTACTAAAGATAACTAGAGTCTTATAATTGTGGTAATAAGTTTTTGGGTTAATTTATTGGAATACTTTTTTAGGAAACTGATTCCCCCCCTCCTCTCAGTTATTCTAACAATTGGTATCATAGATTGTGTGCTTAGAAGGAAGGTTTCAAGACCTAAGAAAAAGATCACAAGATGAGCAAATGAGATGTGCCCAAGTTGAACAAAGACAACTTTGCATCACGACAAAGTAGGATAAGAAACCACCTATCAGGTATTGGAAATGATGTTACTCAATACTTGGATACTGAATATGTGTTTCCTTCAGGACCTCACACACTTGAGAAATTAAGAGAAAAGCATGAGAACAATTCTATGATGATAGAACTTTCTTCCTCACTCTCCGATGTTGAATTTCAAGATGTCAAAACATGCACCTCTGCAAAGAAAATGTGGGACAATTTGAAGATGGTACATGGAGGAGATGCTAATGTACTAAGAGCTAAGGTAGGAAACCTAAGAGGTAAATTTGATAACCTAAGAATGAGAAAAGGAGATAATATCAATCAGTACAGCTATAGAATAAAATAGGTAGTCAATCCTATCCGAGGATTTGGAGGTGTACTTGAAGAAGAAACAGTGGTAAGTAAAATCCTAAGAACCTTACTGCCTATTTATGCTATTAGAGTATCTGTTATACAAGAAATGAGAGCAGTAGAAAATAACAATGTCACTCTAGATAGTTTGGTTGGTAGAATGATTTCATTTGAGATGAATAACTTTGATAACAGTGTCTTACCATCTATTGAATCTGCATTCAAATCTTCTTTAAAAATAAGTAATTCGAGTCATAAACACACTATGAGGAATGATAGTGAAAGTGATAGTGATGACCAAGAACTTGATGAGATTAAAGCACTAATGGCTAGAAGATTGCAGAGAGGCAAAGGTAGATACAAAGGTAAATTATCACTTGTATGTTTTAATTGTAAAGAGATTGGACACTTTGTTGCTAGATGTCCTAACAAAAGAAAAGATGACAGAAGTAATGACAGATCATATGAAAATAATTTTGATAGAAGTGATAACAAAGATTACCAAAGCAACTAACAATCTGACAGAAGAGATATCCAAGACTTAGAGGACAAAGGGAAGAAAGCTTGTTACCTGGCTAAGAATAGAGCTGGAGATACAAACACCAAATCTGATGAAGAAATTGAGATGCTATTTGTGGCCATGAAGGATGATTCAGATGAAGAAGAAAGGTATGTAGATACTACACTCATATCTAAGATTAGTAAGAATGAGGTCTAAATTATAGATAGTGGTTGCACTCACTGCATGACCGGTGATAAACAAAAGTTTGAAACTTTTGAGTATTAAAATGGTGGATGAGTAAGAATGGGTAATGACTCACCTTGTCTAGTTGAAGGTAAAGGAACCATAATGTTGAATAACCTGATCAAATGTGAAAATGGATACTTAGTAAAAGGACTTAACTATAATATATTGAGTGTTTCACAGCTGAATAACATAGGTCATCGAGTTGTATTTGAGAACAAAAAGGCAAAGATCGTTAATAAATCAGGAAGGTTGATTAGAACTGGTGAACAAACAAAAGGTAACCTATTCTATCTCAATGATATTAACACCACTTGTTTAATCACTATAAATGAAGACATATGGTTGTGGCATAAGAGATTATTTCATGTGAATTTTGACAGCATGATTAAGATAAGAAATAAAAGTAAAGTAAGAGGCTTACCGAGCATGTCAAAGCCCGACCATATCATGTGTAAGAATTGTCAAAAAGGTAAAATGACAAAGTCTAGTTTCAATAGAAAAACCTATACATCTAATTCTATTCTAGAATTAGTCCATACTGATCTATGTGGACCAATGAGAACAAAGAGTTACTATGGTGTAGATATTTCATTCTCTTTTTTGATGATAATTCTAGAATGATGAAAGTTATGTTCTTGAAAGAAAAATCAGAAGCATTCAAGATGTTTAAATTGTATAAAGAAATTGTAGAAAAACAAAGTGGTAAGGAATTGAAATGCTTAAGATCAGATAGAGGAGGAGAATTTGTTTATGATGAATTCGCTAACTTTTGCAATGAGCATGGAATTAAAAGACAGGTCTCTACACCAAGAACACCACTACAAAATGGGATTGTCGAAAGAACAAACAAATTGATTGGTGATTGTGCAAGAACACTAGTGATTGAGAAAAACATCACTCAAACATTCTGGAGGGACGCTATTAGTACTATTGTCCACACATTGAATAGAGCTCAATTGAAGAAAGACACCAAGAAGACACCTTATGAGCTACGGTATGGATACACACCCAATGTAAGTTACTCCATAATTTTGGAAGTCAATGGTATATTTTAAAAAAAGATAGAAATAGAAAGATTGAATCCAAAAGTGAAGAAGGTATCTTTGTAGTGTATTCCACCAAGAGCAAGGCTTATAAATGTCTTAACAAGTCCTCTAACAAAATCATTGAAAGTGCAAATGTCAGAATAGATGAATATGCAGAGAAAAATGATGAGGAAAGAAGAAAATAACTAGAAGACTGGAACATATTTGTTTACATTGAAGAACTTGACACTCTGCTAGAGAAATAGTGTATCGCTCCCGAGCAACAGAACATTACACCCGAGCATTAGGCTGCAAATACCAAAAATCAGGAAATTGCTCACAATGATGTTTCGAGCGATGAAGATCAAAATGAAGGTCAAGATGATGATCAGAATGATGAACAAAGATTTGAACTGATACTTTCCAAGTATGTCAGAAGAAATCATCCATAGAACCAGATCATAGGAGACAAGAAGGCTGGAATGAGAACAAGAAGTAAGTCACTGAACACTAGATGTTTAATTTGTGATTTTGAGCCTAAATCTGTTAATACTACACTTGAAAATGAAGAATGGGTTAGTGCTATGAATGAATAAATAGAAAAATTTGAGAAGAACAAAACATGGACATTAGTAGCCAGACCAGATGACAAGAATGTCATTGGTACCAAATGGATATTCAGAAACAAGTTGAATGAGAATGGAGAAGTCGCAAGGAACAAAGAAAGATTAGTATGCAAGGGGTATGCACAAGAAGAAGGTATTAACTATGGAGAAACCTATTCACCCATTGCTAGACTAGAATTAGGAGTAATAAACTTACTTGCTTATGTTGCATTCAAAGGATTCAAGGTATACAAAATGGATGTCAAATTTGCATTCCTAAATGGAATACTATAAGAAAAGGTATACATTGAACAACCAGAAGGGTTTGTTGATCCTAATAGGAGAAACATGGTTTGTAGACTAGATAAAGCCTTTTATGGATTGAAACAAGAACTTAGAACCTGGTATGAAAGACTTCACTCCTATCTCATAAGCATTGGATTTGTAAGAACAAGTGAAAATGGCAATATGTACTTAAAGGAAGATACTGATGATAACATTTTGATTGCTGAAGTATTTGTTGATGATATCATATTTGGGGGTAATGATATATTATGTAAATATTTTTCTAATGAAATGAGCAAAGAGTTTGAGATGTCAATGTTTGGGGAGATCAAATTCTTTCTTGGTCTACAGATTCTTCAACAAGATGCATGCATATATATCACACAATCCAAATACATCAAGGAAGTGTTGAAGATTCAAGATGGAAGATTCCAAGCTAGTTGGAACACCTATGACTACCATATGTAAGATGACAAAGGAAGATAAGTCAAATGAGGTAAATCAGGCCCTATATAGATTAATGATTGGAAAACTAATGTATCTTGTTCATACTAGACTAGATATAGCACATCCAGTTGGAATAGTTGCAAGAATCTCTGCTAATCCCAAAGAATCACACATGACTATTGTCAAGAGAATTCTGAGATATATAAAGAACATCCAGGACAATGGTTTATGGTATAAAAAAGAAGGAAATTTTGAGCTTCAAGTCTATATAAATGTTGATTGGGCTGAAAACTTAGATGATAGAAAGAACACAATTGGAGGAGCATTCTTCATGGGTGATAGACTTGTCACATGGATTAGTAAGAAGAAAGGATGCATCTCACAATCTATTGCAGAAGCAGAATATGTGGCTGCTGCTAAAAATTGCTCTAATATTGCATGGATCAAACAATTATTGGAAGGTATGAATATGAAAATTCTTGAGCCAGTGATTATCTATTGTGATAATACCATTGAAATAAAAATTTCTACGAATCTTGTCATGCATGCTAAGACTAAGCATATTGCTATTAAGTATCATTACTTAAGAGAAGAAGTGAAAGAGAAAGAGGTGATACTGGAATATGTTCAATCCAAGGAATAATCAGCTAACATATTCACAAAGCCACTATCTAAAGATACATTTGAGTACCTGAGAAAGAGACTAGGGGTCTGACCCTTGTCTATTGGTCAGTAAGCTAACTAGGAGGCTGCATCAGCCTACACAAAATTAGAAGATCATTCATGTTGATGCAAGCAAAGAGATGGACTGGAAAAGATATATCAGTACACAGAAAGGTACATATCTGCACCAAACACTAGAGTCATTGTATTTCTGATGGATAGGGAAATTCAAGGAGTATATTATAAAAAGGAGGAAGGATATACTTGGCATTTTTGTCAAAGGGAGAGAATATCTAGATGGGAGAGATGACTTGAGATGAATTAAGAGAAATGTAAACTATAAGGGAGATAATATCCAAAGGGAGAGATTAGATATGAAATATCCATCATGACTATCAAAAGGGAGAGATGAATTAATTGTTGTGAAAGGAAAAAGAGATGATCAAAGGAGAGGAATAGTCAAAGGGAAAGAAAACATTAGAAAAGAAATTCTACAACACAGGGAGAGACAAAACCAAAAGCTTCTACATCTATCCAGTGAAGGGATTAAAGATTGAAGAAAGCACTCTGCAAGAAACAAATCTAAGCTAGAAGATCTTACCGAGAGCCAGACGTTTGTATTGGTTATAGAACAATAAGATTGGTAGATTGATGAACTACAACTGATATATTTCATATTGTATTAGTAGTAATGTGGTGTGTTGCCATTAATTCCAAAGGGAGAGATTGATGAACCATAATTGATTAAATGTTTGAAGATGTTAAGTTGATGATCACCAAGTTGTAGAAAGTTAATGCAAGACATTAAATCAGTTAATGTATTGTATTGTCATTGATGTCAACTTGATATAATCTGATTGGTTATATACATAGTGTCAAAGACTTTAGAGAACCAGAGAGATAAAGGTTATGCTTTCAGTAATTCATAAAAGTTCAGTATGCACTAAGTGACAACAAACACCAACACACAGTGCACAATAATAGATAGAGAATCCCAAGAGGAAAGTCACAATGATACCCGAGCAAGAAACATGAGAAAGAATTACCGATGAGCAGAACCACAGTGTTACCCGATGGACAGACAACCCTGATGGATAGAGATGCCCGAGGACAACTGAATTCAAGACCAAAGCTAACAAGAAGTTAAACACCGAAAAGAACTGAAGTTGAGAAACAACAAAAGACTTAGTTAGAAAGAGCTAAAAATGGAGTTAACTGGTTGTTAACATTGTTTTCATCGACAAGTTAAAATCCATAAATAAGCGAGTGTTTTAAATTTGTTTTATTCCAATTGTCTAAAAGAAATCTATGGGATAAAACTGAAGTATATCTTTAAAGGAAGAAAGGAAAGAATTACGGATCATGCCAAGAACAAGAAAGTCAAGGACTTAGAAATGATGAATTTATATCTATAAAGAGACAAGATAATTTATTATGAATTAAGGGGTGAATAGATAAGAAGATGCTGAAGAGATACTGGTGAAGGGAGACTTCATACAGTTCTGATTAATCAAGCTAAAGAGTAGAGCTAAAGATTTATGTGGAAACTAAGCAACAGAGAAGCACATCACCGAGAAGAAAGAAGTGGAGCAAAGGTATTGAAAAGAGACATTGATCATAAAGGTATTATGAGCTTACAATAGATCTAAACATCTATAAGATTAAGTTGTTTATATGAATAGATCATATACTATTTTAGTTTAACCATTGATTCATATATTCTCTTAACTGAGCAGGATCTAACAATCCTTATATATTGAGATACATCCCAAGGAGTATCAAAAGGTTAATTCATGAAGATAGCATAGTGAAATGCTAGATATCAAGTGATTAACTATTAGTGATAAATCCTCTAACAAGGTTGCACTTAACAGTTTGTTTGTAACCTTTAACAGGGTTGGCTCTTCACCGAGCTCACTTTCAAAGAGTGAAAATTTTGTGTTACTAGTCCCAAGTGATTTTTCCCTTAATAGGGTTTCCAGGTTAAAAATACATGTGTCAAATGTGTTTATGAGTTATTTCTTTGATGGTTTTCTTTACACATTACTAAAACATGATTGATCAGTAAACACTAAGTTATTTACTGTATTTTGGTAAATAATAGACTGCTAATCGGTAAAGATTATGAATAAGGTTTTACAGTGAACTCCGAGCAGTAGTTATTTGATAAGATTATTTTAGGGCATACATCTGGTAGGAGTGAAGATAACTAGAGGTTATAATTGTGGTAATAATTTTTTGGGTTAATTTATTGGAATATTTTGTAGGCCACTGATTCACCCCCCCACCCCCTCTCAGTTATTCTAACAGGTGATAGGGGAAGGAAGACAAGAGAGACAGAGGGAATGGGGAGAGACATGCATATAAAGACATATATATATTTATTTACATAAATATATGCAATATATATGTGTATGTATGTATGTATGTATGTATGTATGTATATATTGTAGACCCTATGGAAAGACATATTGTCAATGAGTGTCAAAACTCTTAGTCATTCAGTGTTACCCGAGTACACAGTGTTACCTGAGTATACAGTGTCACCCGAGTGTTCATTATTGCCAGAGTGACAGTTTATCACCCGAGTATTCTTTTGGACCCGAGTGACAGTTTGAAGCCGACTTTGCATATATTGTTGAATGTATATTTGTTTATTGAAAGTCGACTTACGGAGTTATTTGTTCGATAAAGATATATATATATATATATAATAGTTTGTTTATCCAATTAGAGAGAAGAATATGTATAGAGAATATATGTATAATCAAAAGATGATATGATTATGCGAATGGCAGTTTGAATCAAGTGAAGAAGTGTTCAGGACAGAAAAGACTTATCTATCACATTCAGGTGATCAGTTATACTTCAAAGGATCTTATTCAACAATCACATTTGCACAGAGTAGATCATCAACTGATTCATTCTCACATGTGGATCAACAAAATCCTTTAACAAGTTGGACCTAATATTCCTTTCTCTAAATCTCTTAACAAAGTTGCATTACTCATTGTATTGTACAAAATCCTTTAACAAGGTGGACCTAACAGTCCTTTCTATGCTCCTAAGAGGTCAGACCATTGGAAGTGGTCATTGTAAGCTCTAATAGGCTAAATTTATAATGTCGTACTAAATCTTGTGGGTATCATCCCCACCCCAGTTTTAATTTCTTTTGGAAGGTTTCTGGGTAACCAAATATTGTGTTATGTGTTGTATCTGATTCTTTACTTTCAAGTTACATGCATGCAAACAAATAAGCTAATCTAATTGTGGACTAAAAGGATTAATTTTTATTGATTCCTGATTCACCCCCCCCCCCCCCCCCACCCCTCTCAGTCATTGGGCACATCATATAGTTCCAACAATTGGTATCAGAGTAGTGGTTCTCTTATCAAAATTTTTACAGCTTGAGAAAAGATCATAGGATATGGAAACATAGAGATAGTAGAAAGCCATTTAGAATGAAAAGATATATCTTAAAGTGGCCATGGATTAGATTATAATACTTAAGGAGCATCTCTCTCTTTCCCTAAAGAGAAGAAAAGAAATAGCAGTGCAACTGAATGACAAGAACTATATAGAAGAAAGAATTGAAGAAATTTGCAAAGATAGGAGCTCAGAAGAATTTGATGCCGCCATTGAAGGCTTGCTTGCAAAGAATCTCAAATTACATGAAGAAGTCAGAAAGTTAAAAAGAGAATAGGGAGTTCACTCAATCAGAATGTGTGAAGTCATGGAACTAAAGAACAAAGCAGAAAATGACAAAAATATAGCACGAGAAGATAAAAGACTAGTGAGTACAAGATTAGAGGAAAAAGAAAATGAAATCCAGCACTTAGCACTTCAGCAAGCTGATTTGGTAAGTCAACTCAACATTGCAACACAAGAAGTTGTCAACCTAATGACAGAAAATGAAAGACTACAGAATGATCTCAATACTGAAAAAAAAACAAATGAAAGCATGGTGATTTCACAAACTAGCATGGCTCAGGAAATAGAACTGAGAAATCATGGATAGATTGGATTAGGATATACTAAACAAGGTGAATCCTCACAAAAAGGAGCTCAAAGGAACAACATAACTAAATGGAATCACTATGGCAAGATAGAGCATACAACAAATAAATGTTGGAGCAATGGAAGGTCAAAATTTAATGGTAAATTCTATAGCTGCAACAAACATGGACATAGAGCAAGTGAATGCAAAGAGAAACCTAAGTTTGAAGGGAAATGCTACAAATTCAACAAACAAGGTCATAAATCTTCTGAGTGCAGAACTAACAATTGGAATCGTGCTGAACAATTAGCCAAGGCAATTTTTGGTTTGGATTACAACACCTAGTACAGATGTTGTCAATGTGGTGAATATGGACACATTGGTGCAAATTGTGTGAAGACTCACTTCAAAAAAATAGATCCTACTAAGAGATGCTATGTATGTAAACAACTCGGTCTTCTGAGCAAGAACTGTATGAATGAAGAAAAGGTTGATGCTGGTTTTGAGAATGGTAAAACCAAAGTCTTGGAAATCAAAGCTCAGATGAGCAAGCAATGAGTAAGGAAATCCTCAAAAAATTTAGATCAAAGCAATGAAGGATCTAATGACACCCTAAGCAGTGAGATGGGTGGATCCATCATTACAGAATAATAAAACAAGGAGATGACTAGAATTGTACAATAACTAGCCATCCTACATCAGTTCCAAGAAATTAATATAGTCCATATCCGCATATTGATGCATGAGTACATATTGTAGTTCAACCCAAGTCAGAATGTTGATTACACCCGAGTCACTCTAGCTCACCCGAGTTGAGTCAGGTAGTGTTGATAACTGGAGAATTAGTTTCACCCAACCTTTCGAGTGAATCTTGGAGAAACACCTAAGCCATGCATGCTACTATGTACAGAGCATTTAATGAAATACCCTAACGGTTGAAAAACTCTTATATATGAAGGATTGTGAAGAGTATTGTCTACAAAGCTTTCAGTTTACTAGTCAATTCAGAGCTTTAGCAATTCCGTGTGAATTCATGATTGAAAACAAAGTTTGATTATTTTTTTTGAGAAATATGGCATCCACTTCCAGCAGCAAGGTCAAGAAAGGTTCGGAGATGCTAGTAAGGAATACAATTTGTGATCCTCCCATATTCAAGCTTCATCTGACAGTTGCAGAGGAAATAGACCTGATGAGATCTCATTCCCTAATCCCTCTGAGAGTTTTATTGTTCAATGACATTCATAGCTTCTATCACTGCAACATACAGGATCTTGCAACCAACAAGATGAATCAAACATATGAGAAGTTACACACAAACGGGAAACTAAAGCTCAAACATAAACACCTCGAAACCAAGGGTTTGACACATATCATGCATATGTCGAGGGACTTCAAGAAAAAGTGGATGAGATATGTTCTTATTAATGTTCACAACATGCAACTATGGTAGGATCATCCTGTGAAGATCACCAAGAAGATAATTCACCATGTTACCACGTTCCCTATGCTAGACAAGCCAAAAGCTACCAAAACATTAAACAGGGATGAACTAGCAGAGTTAACTCTTGCCGAGTGAGACGGAAGAGGCATGAGACTCAATAGAGTAACATACATGGAGATGAAATTTGGTATTCATGTGATAGCACACAAGATTTACAGCTCAAGAAGACACAACAGTATTGCATGCAAAGCTATTGACCTAGCCTACAAAGTTGTCAAGAAAAATCTGGTATTTGACCTAGCAGAATTGCAACTCACTCAGTTGAGAAAGAAAATGGAGAGCATCTGAGTATCAAAAACCAATTCATGTAAGTTTGGTTCTCTTCTAATCTGCATACTATTTTATGTTGAGAAGTTCTTTCCCTCCAAAGGAACAATAGTATGGAAAAAGGAGAGACCAATCATTCATCAAATTAATCATTTCATAGCTGAGATGGGAGATAATTTTGATAATATCATGGATGGATAATTTCAAAGTTTCAAACAGAAAATGCAGAGTAGATATAGGATTCCCAAACAACTAGTTGAGAAGTACAAAGAAAAAATTCATTTTCTAGTTGATTGTGACAAAGTGTATATACAAGCAGTAAAGCCTAGGGTTGCATGGGTATAACCCTTTCCATATGAAGATAATAATGATGACACTAAAGATATCATAGAGGCTCTTGTGAATGAACCTGTCAATCCAAAGGCACCCTACTTTGGAACCTATGAGGAAGCTAAGAGCAGAATATCTCTAGAAGTTGAGATTCCTAAGATATTGAAGAGAGGAAGAAAGAGACTTGATACATTCAAGAAGAATTATGGAAATACCTCTGACTCTTCTTCAATATCTGAGAGCAAAGAGTAAATAGTTAAAATAGATGAGATTGAGGAAATTGAATCTGACAAGGAAGAAATTGATATTAATCCTCCATAGAAGAAGAGGAAGACAACAACTAAAGAGAAGAAATAAAAAGGCACTACTCTTGTTGTCACCTTGAGAAGAACTAGGAGAAATATTATATTAAGTGATGAAGATGATGAATATGAAGAAGATATTGTGGTCTTCACAAAACCCACACCCATGCTTGATTAAAAGATCAAAGACCTTAAAGAAGTAAGAGCCATGAGTTCTTTAAAATCACTAAAGTATGCTTCTGGGAAAGAAGAAGAGAAGAAGAAAATTGAGCAAGCAGTGGTGGAGAAGATGGAAAAGTGGAAATATGACCCTTATGAGTGTTGGGTTTAATGGGAAGTAGTATTGAGAGGTGAGGGGTGAATCAGTACCTCTAAAATTTTTTCTTATCCTTTAATCATTTAACCTTAGTAATCAATTGCATATCCATTCCATATGAACTATACTATCTTTGTGTAATTTATATCAATATATAACATTAATAAACATATGAATAATTCATATAAACATTCATGAACATAACTGACACATAACACAAGATATGATATCGCAGAAAACTCCTATTAGGAAGTAAAAACTGCGGTGGGGATGGCACCCACAAAACTTCACTATCTGTAGATTGGAAGGGGTCGGTTAAGGCTTACAATTTTGATCACTTATGATGATCTACCCTATTAGGAGTATCGATGGAGACCTGTTAAAGTCTAATATGTTAAGATCTTTTAGCAACACTGTTGAGTGTGCACTTGGTTAAGAGATTTGATATTGGACTGTTAAATCCACCTTTCTTGAAAGGATTTATTACACTTTGCTTCACTTGTTAGAATGAAAAAAAATTACAAATTGACCTGGTAAGTTCAATCTCCTATTACTGATATAGATCCTATGTAGTTCACATATAAAATAATATCACCTTAACTGTGATTGAATAATACCTCTGATTATCGGTTTCCTCTGTTCTTGGTTCTGCTAACCAAATTCTTCTTTTTCTGCTCTAGTTCTTGAAACTCTCAATTCAATCCATAGATGTGCTTGTTTTGTTCTCCTCTCTCTTAAACACACATTCTAATGAATGATTATATCATCTATTTAGAGATGGATTGATTTCATCGAGTTGATGATAAAAACAATGTTAACTCTAAGATCAGGTTTACAACTTGCACCTAGATCTCCTAGTCTATGTGCTTTAAATCGGTTAGACTGATTAAAACACTTACATTAATGTTTCTTGTCCCTAAAGAAATGGATTTAAAATAATTAAATATCCTATAAATAGAATACCCTTTCTTTATCTGACGTGGAAGTCAGATCCACTTTTTGCGGGCTGCAACTGACTTTTGGTTCTATCTTTCGGTCATGCTTGAATGTTCTTCAATTTTTACTTTCAGTTGCACTGAATCTATTTCATCGGTCAGCACTATAACTTGCATTTTGGGTTCCTCTGTTGGGTTCCACTTTAACTCTCTGCATTGTGGTTTTTGGTTTACACACTACCTTGTTTCATCAGTTCTCTCTATACTTAGTCATTCTTGGTTATCTGCTAATCTGATCTTCGGTTTTCCCTTTACTATCTTTTGGTGTAAGCTTACCAAAGGTGTTGTTTGAATACTAATGACAAATTAATGTCATCAATCTCCCCCATTGACATTAGTATCAAAAACTGATATGTGCAAAATACTAACAAAGTGTTAAGCATATTCAACATATATAATCCTTAGTCATTTAATGACTCCCCCTATGTATATGCCGGTATATCTATACATAAGATATATTTTCCTTTTGCATATCACTGTCACTTTATAAATATACATATACATATCTACCTTTTTCCCATTTTGACTAAATGTACATAAAATTTTAAATGATATTTTGTACAATTATCATTTCCCCCTTTATTTGATGATAAGGGAAAAGGTCTATTACCTTACAGCTTATCAAAAATGTGTGAATGAGAAGAATTCATGTCTTCCATCATTTTCTCACATTTGTCCTTCAGGTTTTCTAGAGCCATTTGCTCAAGTGTTATCTTGGCATGCATGTCATAGATGTTGTCTGCTACAGACATCTCAGGAGTTGCTATCAGTTGCCTTGCATAGCTAATATGTTGTTGTAGTAGGGTGAGATTTGGTAGAAGTTGAGCTTGTAGCTCGATTACTTCTTCTTTGAATCATGTCTTTGCTTCCCACAACTCTTTCCTTAACCATTATACTTGTATGATCTTTTCATAATGTAGTTTGACTGCATTTTATCCATCGGTTGTTAGGCTACTAGCACTATTTGCTAGATCTGTATCTAGCTTTTCTATATTTTCACTATTTTCTTGAGTGAACTTTTCAATTATGCTTAGCTTTTGAATTAAGGTTATAGCTTCAGATATAATAGGGTCTAATTCAGATATGAACTCTGACAACTTTACCTTATTCTTGGCCACTTCTTGGTTGATGTTTTCTACGAGATTTTGTTGATACTTCATTTCTTCTCTTTCCTCAATTACTTTCTCAGCATCAATGTTATGAGTTGTGATGGTGTCGGTGAGGATAGCTAGTTGATCAATTATCGGCTTGCTTTGATCAATATCAACATCGGGTACAATTTGGTGTAAAATGTCTCATGTTGTCTCTAGTACCATTGATTCCTTATGTTATTTCTTCATCTTTTCTTGCAACTCCGCCCTTTGGCATATCTCTCCATATTCTTTTAGTGCATCCATGTCAAGTGTAGTGGGGTCACACTTCGGTATTTCTATGATTTCATCTAGTGTAACCTCCAAATTTCTCTTCTTTGTCTTCTTCTTCTTCTTTGTGACTCAGTGGAATGTAACACCATTGCCAATTTTTTAGCCTTCTCTATTGTACTTGATGATGTGACTTGTTGTGCTTCTTTATGCTGATTTGTATCAGTTTCAGTTCATTGAGTGTCTGAAGACATCTCTACGTTCACCTTAGCATCATCAGTAGAACCTTTGTCAATTTTCTCAGGAGTTACATCTTTTATCTTGTCTCCTTCATTGGTGTCCTTTGCATCATCTGTTTTGGTGTTCACATTCTTTTCTTGAGTTTCCACATCTTTGTCCTTATCTCCTTCTGTAACCTTGTTAGTGTCGGTTACATCTTGAGTGTCTCTGATGTTTTTCTGACCATCGGTGTTATCTTTATTTGCCTCTTCTCCTACATCCTTTGGAGCTTCCTTGTCAGGTGATTTACTTGATTCTTGCATGATATTGATAGCTTGTATCAATATTGGTAGTTTTCTTGGACTGTTCACCTATGCTCCATCAATTGTTGTGTCCTATTGATTGGTTGTATCTTTTACAACAGTGACATCTTCATCCTTTTTTATTTCATTTGTTGGATCATCGGTAATATCAATGACATTGGTATCCACAACGTTGTCATTTGTGGTATCATCCCATATTTCATCTACCACATCTGCATTTTTATTTCATGTTGTATCATCTTCCTCTTTATCCATCTCAATGGATGTATCATCTTTGTTTTCCTTATCAACATCTTGTTGCTGAAGGTCTTTATCAGGGTTGTCTTTCTCAACTGTCCTATTCATGATCTTGCACTATTTATTGTGACTATCCTTTTCAAGTTCAATCAACTTGCCTTCAAGAAATTTGTATGCCCTTAGCTTCGGTGAGAATTTTGTCTTGTGTTTCTCCATCATTTCATTTATCTCTACCTTTGTAGATTTAGGTAGCATTAGAGACACAAGTACTCTCTCTAATTTCTTTCTCATTTGCCAAAGCAAATGTCCAACGAACGGATAATCTATCCAAAAGTTCCTGTGGTACTTAACTTCCCTCAAATTTCATGGGTACATATTTGAAGTTGTACATCTTAGCTATCATGGCTTCTTCAAATTTATTCTGATCTTCATGATTCCTTTTCCCCTATTTTCTAAGATGTGGATCAGTAATAGATCTAGATTTTGCAATATAAACACAAACGTCATCAATAGTGTCAGGTTCTTTTACCTTGACATTTGCTGCCTCCAAGGCTTCATCTCGCTTAGTGTCCTCTATATCCTCTCGGGTTCTGATGAATTTTCTACCCTTCTTATTTTGTCTTCTCTTCGGTGAAGGGGCTTTTCTCTTATAAGTCCTGACTTTTCCTTTCTTAAGAGATGAAGGAGTAGACTCTTTGGATGTTTGGCTTCTGGTCCATGAAGCAGCTGTAGTTCTTGGTCTCTTTGATGGTGGAGGAGGTGGTGATTCAGACTATGTTTCCTCTGTATCAGTCTTTTCTTCATCTTTACCGACTGTTAGCATACAGATTTGTCTTTCTAGAAATTATCAATTACTTTATCTAAGCTCGTGAAAAACAACAATCTCAAAATAACAATTGAATTATAATATTTGGATTTATCATTCTCTGAATTAAGGTATAGCTCCCTATTTAATTTTCAATGAATTCTGGAAATCACACATTGCTTTCACAAACACACACTTTTAAGTAGAAAGTGAATAAGGCTTTTGCAGCATTTCATACATCAACATGTCATGAAAACTGAATGAAAGACATATATTTCAACACTAAATGAAGCTCACAGACTTCAATCTCAGAACCTATTTATTGAAAATATAACTATGCTAAAGCAAGCTACAAGAAAATCCACTTGAAAATAGATTTCCGATACTCAAGAAATATCCCAACAGAGATCAATATGCTAATATAAACCAACAGATTCACACAGCATAAATTTTTGTTCCATTCATATCAAAAATATACTTCCAAGTTTCTTTTTGATTAACAAACTAAGTTAAAGATACTAAAAAATATTAAGTCTTACCCTAACTTAACCAAACTTACTATCAGCCATATACAGATTATCCTTGCTATATAAATAGCCATCAGTCTTTGGAAATAGAAACTTACATCTCGAGATACACTCTACGGGATTTAGTATAACTATTTTTAAAACAACCGCCCAAACTCAAAGAAAACAAAAACTAGGAAAAACTACGACTACTCTGTGATCTGCAAAGCATGATCATGGAGTGGTGGATGGGTTGGATCCCTTTGATTGGTCCTATGAGGTTTCATCAACGTGGGAGCTCCTTCATTCTTTGTGCACCTTTGCAACATTGTTGATCGTGGCTTGATGTGGTAGGGTAATGTGAATTACCCTCTGCTTCAAGAACTTCTTATCTTTGTGGACCTAGGTGATTTTATGCATATGTGCCTTGAGGTGATCAGTACATACTACCAGCATTGCTTCCATATTGGCAAGGGTCGTGAAGTCATTTGGGGTAATATCTTTGGTATCTCTGATGGAAGCAATTTCACGCTCAAATTCTAGTAGCAATTCCTCTGCTCCTTTGACACTTTGAGTATCCTCTTTTATGAGTGAAATGTTCAAACATTTGAGATCTTTTTGCATAGTGTCCATCAACCCTTTTTCTTCACTCAATAAGTGAGTGGTCTTATCATGACCAGATTTAATAATGGAATTCTTCCATTCAATACTCTTGATGGAGATGTAGAGAGTATCTTCATCCAATCCTTGAACAAGCTTCTCAGTTAGGAATTTCCTTACCCCATATTTCTCTATTTCATAGAGTTGCTTTGATACTTTTAGCCATTTTTTCTTCTCTTTTTCCCACTCTACTAATTCCACCAGAATATCTGCAACAATTGAACTAACAACTCCATGAGTCTTAATCAGCTGATTGATATAATTGCCTCCTTTCTGTATCATGGCTTGGATCCATTTAGTGTAGGCATCCACAATCAGTTTATTCTTCTGAATTTGATCTAGGGTTTTCCTAACTTCTGGTGAACGTGGGTCAAATGACTATGAGGCTATAGTCAATGGGAGAGGGTTAGGGTCCTGAACTTCTTGAATGAACTCAGCAACCTTTTTGATTGTTTCTTTCATCTCATTCTTATCCTTTTCATCTTTAAAAGACCTGTGTATGATCTTTTTTGTAGACTTCTCCAAGTATTTCACATTAGCCACTCTAGTCACATATCCAAGATCTATCTTCTCAACTGTGAAGTCAACCGCAGTAGCTTCAACGAGTTCCTTATCATTCTTGGGAGCTACACGTTCAACATACCAGTCCCCTATTTTTTCATGAATGGCCACCCTTGACTCTATTCTGATCCTTTTTGGTTTCTCTGAGGAACCCAGACATTTTCTTACCATGTCTTCAACTGGAAGTGTTATTGTCAAGACATTTCTTTTTTTGTTGATGGATGTTTCTAACCATTTCAGAGTGGGAACTGGAGACTATTGAGAATCTGCCATTGCCTGTGTTGGACTGGTGGGCATAGAAATTGAAAAATCTTTAACTTCTTGCTGATTGTCTTCCTCAAAAATAGCTTCTTTAGATATAGAGCCTTGTGTATTCTTATCTGCCATCATGGTATCCATCTCCTCGAGATTGATCACTTCCTTTTCTCTGACTGGCTTGATTTCTTCTTTGAGATCCTTTCTTTTGGAAGTCCTCATTGGTGGAATAGGATGAGGGGACCTCTAATTTTTAACTTTGGACTCATCAACTTTTGTATTTTTAGATTTAGATGGACCTACAACAAAAACATTTTCATTAGAACATGGGATAAATTTTTCAACATGAGCTTTAAGAGTTGATCCTCTAGTATTGTGTCTTCTGTAAGGAGATGGCCTTTTACTGGCAATCCATCTTTTGGTTCCTTTTATAACACTAAGAGTCTTAATGTGGATAATCTCCCTTTCCTCTATGTTCCAGTCAATTTTAGGGAGTGGCAACCCTTGAACCTTCTCTTTATACTTTTCATCTATTATATCTTCATCTTCCCCCTCCTCTATTCCATTAGCATCAATGCCTATTTGCAGGTTAACTATTTGGACAAGTGTAAATCTGCACCATAATCTCCTTCTGACCTCGAAATCATCTGCACAATTTTACTAGAAATCCTCCATTTCAAGGACATGGTGAAATTCAGGAGGTAAACTAAAATCTCATGCAGCATACACACTGATGTCAAAATCTCTCCTAGCCTTGAAGGTTTTCAGTTTCAATTTGTTCAATTCTTGCTCTAAATTAAGAGCATCAGAAGAATTCTTATAGGAATAAAAAACTAGTTCTAAAGGAAAACTAGATTTGGCTCTTCCCTTTCTATCTTTGAGATCTTTGTGTACATGGGGAAACTGGTGACCAACTTCAATTATAACATCCAAATCTAGAGCATATCTAGGCAATTTGAATGGCTCTCCCTCAAATTCGCCAACCCTTATGTAAGTAAATCTTCTAAATTGTATGAAGAAACTTCCAAACACATTGACAAACTTCTTAGCCTCCTCTGACATTATCTGCTCAATGTTCCCCTGTAGTTCAAAAATCAACCTTCCTAGAAAAACACCATTTACTTTCATAAAAATATCAACATGGAATTCCTTATGAAAATGAGGATAATAATCATACACTTTCATATTGGGAACAAGTAATTCATGATATAAACCATCCCACTTTCTAGTACAAGCTAACGCATAGAACAAATAAGAAGACATATAGAAACCACTAGAATTTTCTGAATAATTTGCTAGCTGATCATGAAGTTCTTTAGCAATATAATCTGCCCAATTGATGAACTTTTCCCCTCCCAAAGTTATCTGGATAAAGAAATACATCCAGTCCTGCCTGTAATAAGCATCGTTATTACCTTTGACTTTGTTCAACAAGATCACTAATTCTTCAACTTCGGGCTTGAAATGATCTATTGTAAGGGGTTTTGGCAGCCTTGACCCTCCCCTTTTTGCCTCCAACAACCATTGTTTGGCAATTTCATTTCTGTAAATCTATTTCTTCATTGAGAAGACAGAGTAGGAGGAAGAAATGGTCCATCCTTCATAAGGATCCTTTTCAGGAATACCCATTGTTGTGAGGATGACATCTCGGTTTATGAAAATTAGAGGGCTTCCATCAATCTTCTTAATACACCTCTCTTCCCTATCATATCTTTTAACACACTCCATTACTAACTTAGGATAGGGGGCCCCTAGGGGAAATGCTACTGCATCAGCTAAACCACTTAACACTGACACCTTCTCTATTATAGAACCAGAAATAGGTCTTTTGATTTTACTGTGACTCTCTTCTAAGGCACCCACTTTTATCATTGTGTCATCACACTCAAGAAGTTAACTAACTAGAGGGGAGGTTCACCAAAAATTTGGGAGTGGAAACTTCATATTTCTTAAGGAAAAGACTTATAAAAGACCGAAATTGCAGAAGGAAAATAGAGCCTTTCAATATCAAACTTTTTCAAAGGGCTTCAATTTTGAACAGGGACTCTGGAAGAAAAAAATAGTAACCTGAAGAATCCGCACACTCTAATCTTCTCAGGATGAGAGTATACCTTCTACTGCTCGAGAAATTCAATTTTAGAAGAAAACTTCACCAGAAGACTGACAGTACAAACTATTATTTTATAACAGATTTTCCCACAAAATGCGTAAGATTTGCATTTAATGACAATGCAGGCTCTTAATTAAGTGTGACAAGAGTTTTCCCCTGATGCGATCATTAAGTATTGCCCCTATCAAATGATTAAAATGACATATAAGTGTCACATCTAATAATGATTATATCCCAAACACATGTGGATAAAATTATCACCCGCCAGCTGTCACTTTTCTCACGTCAGCGTTGTCTTTTCACTTTTTCAACACGCAAGCTTCGATTGAACTGTGAAAAAATTAAGTTCATGGGGTAATAAAACATTACTTCCTTTTGGTGTGTTTGCAAAAGACCACGTGAGCGGAAAAAACCTAAACTCTACACACTTTATGCAAGATGAAGCCCGCATTTGAACCTTGAATCTTGAACTAGGCAAGTTCAAGTTTCAGAGTTCAACGGGAGGTTGGACTTTGCAAACCGCGCTGCTCATTTTCACATAAAAATGAAGAAAGACAAAACACACCACAAGGTGACATTGAACCTTGAACCTTGAACTACGTAAGTTCAAGATTCAAGTTCAACTGACAAGGAGAAAATGAAAATCGGATTGTAAGATAAGAAGATATTTTTTCATTTAAGACAGTAAACTCCTAATTTTAGGAAATGATAAAACATAGTGTATGAGTCAAACATCAAGGATAAAAATGGCTCTGACTGGGCACAAGAAATTTTAAGGACATAGGATGAACTTAGTAGCTTTGGTTTCACAGACTAGGAATTCAACCTAAAAAGGCTTCCAAAACAAAAATGGGGCAAAGAAAAAGAAAACAGGAAAGAAAAGAAAGAAAAATGCAACAACAAAAGCAAGCCAAAAAGATGGAAAATATACAATGAGGTGAGAAAAAGCTAATTACATTTGGTACAGCTTCATATCTTGACCATTAAAGCTCAAGGGTAGAACAGTGCCATCTTGACACTCGACAGCAAATGAGTTACTTCCCATGGATTTGCTGATAATAAAGAGCCCCTTCCATAATGATTCAAATATGTTATGAGCACCTCTAGGTTCTCTCTTCTTATCCCAGAGCAGAACCTGATCTCCTTCAATGAAATTCCTCAGCCTGGCTCGACTCTCAAAAATTTCCTTCACTCTGGCCTGATGTCATGCTATTCGGTCCACCATCTCTTCTCTCTCCTCCTAGCTCTTATTGAGGTACATAATTCTCTTTTCTAAACCATCTTAGAAAATTTGTCCTTTAATTACTTTCTACAATTCTGTTGTTGCTAGCTCTAAAGGTAGAGATAATTGAGCTTCAACACCGTACACCAAATCAAATGGAGTCATTCCAATTGCCCTCTTAGGAGAGGTACAATCTTCTCGGAGAGCTTCATACAACCTCTTATGCCAGTCCCTGGCATTATCATTCACCAATTTCTTCATAATTGATATCAGGCTCTTGTTTCTTGATTCTGCCTGTCCATTCCCTTTCGGGTAATAAACAAATGCATGTGAAAGGTGGATATCATTATCATAGCAAAAAAGATTTATTTCTACAGAAGAAAAATTGGTAGAATTATTTGTGACTAATTTTTGAGGAATGCCAAACCTGACTAAGATGTAATTTTTTAGGAAATCACATACCACTTCTGATGTGGTCTTCCTGACTGGAACCGCTTTGACCCATTTAGTGAAATAATCCATAGCAGTCAGGATGTGTGTGTTTCTGGAACTAGAAGGAGGATTTATCAGACCAATGAAATCCAATCCCCACTTTTTGAAGGGCTCTTCAATAACTACCAGCCTCAGAGGGATGGCTGCTAATTGTGGTTTCCCACTAAATAACTTACACTTCTTACAGCCAGTGACCCATTTGTATGCATCTGCAAACATCCCCAGCCAGTAATAGAAACTTCTTAAAATTTTGAAAGTAGTTACAGTTGATGAGAGGTGACCACCATAGGCCTCATTATGAAACTTCATAAGCAACTTCTCTTGTTGTTCTTTCTCAACAAACCTTAAGAAAGACCCATCAATTCCTTTCTTGTATAGGATATCATCCACAATAACATACTTTGCAGGCTTGAGTCAAAGGTTTCAATTCTCCTTAGGGCTTAGATGCTCTGGATGGTCTCCATATGTCAAGTAGAAAGCCACATCTGAAAACCATGAGTCTCTTAAACCAACAAACAGAGCGAGAGGAACATCATCTTCAGGTACATTGTGAGCCATCAATTTGCATAAACCCTTCCCTCAAACTAACTTAGTGGGTTGGATACTGAAATAAAATTCTTGGATTCTTGCCACCCAATTAGCTCGATTGTTCATTCCTATATCTTGTTTAGTCAGAACATCTTTGACTATAGAAGAAGGTACATACACAGTAGAGTTCGAGAGTAAGATATAAAATCTGAAAAATTTCACTGCTTTAAAAACTGTGTATGCTTGTTTCTCAACCATAGGATAATTTATCTCATTCTTTTTTAGGGGTATGCTCATGAAAGAAATTGGTACTTCCTCTCCCTTATCATTTTTCTACAATAATATCCCAGATAGTTTATGCTCTGAAGAGTAACAGTAGATAATGAATTCTGTTTTATAGTCAGGGTTAATCAACGTTGGGGCAGATGCTATGGCCTTTTTAACATAATAAAATTCTTGAACAGCTTTTGAACTCCACTTGAAAGGGTTCTTTTCACTTAAAAGACTCACTGTATGTTTAGTTATTTCACCAAAGTATGGAATGAACCTCCTAAGAAAGTTAGTCTGACCAAAGAAAGACTTAACACCTATCTGGTTAGAAGGCAAACCTATTTGCTGGATAGCTTTTACTCTCTTAGGATCTATCATATTTCCATCTTTTGAGACAATGTGACCTAACAGCTTCCCTTCTGTAACACAAAAGATTGATTTATTAGGATTTAATGAGATCCCATGCTCTCTACACCTTTGTAAAATAGCTCTCAAATCCTTCACGTGATTTTTATGCCTTTTAGAAATGATTGTCAAATCATCTAGGTAGATGACAATCACTTTTTTAATAAGATGGCTGAAAGAAGAATCCATTGCTCATTGGAATGTGGAACCTCCATTAATCAATCCAAACGGCATGCGACTATAGGCGTAAGTGTTGGAATAATGATACATTTGGCATCAGTGAATGCACTTAGTGAAAACACTTATTCGGTTTTGAATGCTTACCGAGCTCATCACTCAGCCCACAGCCTATACCGAGCATTCAGTAAAGCTCACCGATCAAACAGTTCAAACCGAGCAGTAAGGCAGTCACCGAGCATATGAGAAAAATAGCAGTTACCGAGTAGATGGTAGTCACCGAGTCATCAGTTGAAGATAACCGAGAAG
>MU227442.1:39486-66354 GCA_018584345.1 Thuja plicata | reverse complement strand
CTTAATTAAATGTGACAAGATTTTTTGCCTGATGCGATCGTTAAGTATTGCACCTCTCAAATGATTAAAATGACATATAAGTGTCACATCTAATAATGATTATATCCCGAACACATGTGGATAAAATTATCACCCGCCAGCTGTCACTTTTCTCACGTCAGCATTGTCTTTTCACTTTTTCAACACGCAAGCTTCGATTGAACTGTGAAAAAATTAAGTTCACGGGGTAATAAAACATTACTTAATTTTGGTATGTTTACAAAAGACCATGTGAGCGGCAAAAACCTAAACTCTACACACTTTATGCAAGATGAAGCCCGCATTTGAACCTTGAACCTTGAACTAGGCAAGTTCAAGATTCAGAGTTCAACGAGAGGTTGGACTTTGCAAACCGCGCTGCCCATTTTCACATAAAAATGAAGAAAGGAAAAACACACCATAAGGTGACATTGAACCTTGAACCTTGAACTAGGTAAGTTCAAGATTCAAGTTCAACTAACAAGGAGAAACTGAAAATCGGATTGTAAGATAAGAAGATATTTTTGCTTTTAAGACGGTAAACTCCTAATTTTAGGAAATGATAAAATGTAGTGTATGAGTCAAATATCAGGGGTAAAAATGGCTCTGACTGGGGATAAGGAATCTTAAGGACACATGATGAACTTAGTAGCTTTGGTTTCACAGACTAGGAATTCAACCTAAAAAGGATTCCAAAACAAAAATGGGTAAAAGCAAAAGAAAACAGGAAAGAAAAGAAAGAAAAATGCAACAACAAAAGAAAGCCAAAAAGATGGAAAATATACAATGAGGTGAGAAAAATATAATTACATTTGGTACAGCTTCATATCTTGACCATTAGAGGTCAAGGGTAGAATAGTGCCATCTTGACGCTCGAGAACAAATGAGTTACTTCCCATGGATTTGCTGATAATAAAGAGCCCCTTCCATAATGATTTGAATATGTTGTGAGCACCTCTAGGTTCTCTCTTCTTATCCCAGAGTAGAACCTGATCTCGTTCCATGAAATTCCTCAACCTAGCTTGACTCTCAAAAATTTCCTTCACTCTGGCCTGATGTAATGCTATTCGGTCCACCATCTCTTCTCTCTCCTCCTAGATCTTATTGAGGTACGTAATTCTCTTTTCTAAACCATCCTGGAAAATTTGTCCTTCAATTACTTTCTACAATTTTGTTGTTGCCAGCTCTAAAGGTAGAGATAATTGAGCTTCAACACCGTACACCAAATCAAATGGAGTCATTCCAATTACCCTCTTAGGAGAGGTACGATCTTCCCAGAGAGCTTCATGAAACCTCTTATGCCAGTCCCTGGCATTATCATTCACCAATTTCTTCATAATTGATATCAGGCTCTTGTTGTTCGATTCTGCCTGTCCATTCCCTTGCAGGTAATAAACAAATGCATGTGAAAGGTGAATACCATTATCATAGCAAAAAATATTTATTTCTGAAGAAGAAAAATTGGTAGAATTGTTTGTGACTAATTTTTGAGGAATGCCAAACCTGACCAAGATGTAATTTTTTAGGAAATCACATACCACTTCTGATGTGGTCTTCCTGACTGGAACCGCTTGAACCCATTTAGTGAAATAATCCATAGCAGTCAGGATGTGTGTGTGTTTGGCACTAGAAGGAGGATTGATCAGACCAATGAAATCCAATCCCCACTTTTTGAAGAGATCTTCAATAACTACCAGCCTCAGAGGGAGGGCTGCTAATTGTGGTTTCCCACTGAATAACTTACACTTCTTACAGCCAGCGACCCATTTGTATGCATCTGCAAACATCCCCGAACAGTAATAGAAACTTCTTAAAATTTTAAAAGCAGTGATAGTTGATGAGAGGTGACCACCATAGGCCTCATTATGAAACTTCGTAAGCAACTTCTCCTGTTGTTCTTTCTCACCACACCTTAAGAAAGACCCATCAATTCCTTTCTTGTATAGGATATCATCCACAATAACATACTTTGCAGCCTTGATTCGAAGGCTTATTTTCTCCTTAGGGATTAGATGCTCTGGAAGGTCTCCATATATCAAGTATAAAACCACATCTAAAAACCATGAGTCTCTTAAACCAACAAACAGAGCGAGAAGAACATCATCTTTAGGTACATTGGGAGCCATCAGTTTCCATAATCCCTGCACTCAAACTAACTTAGTGGGTTGGATATTCAAATCAAAATCTTGGATTCTTGTCACCCAAGTAGCTCAGTTGTTCATTCCTATATCTGGTTGAGTCAGAACATCTTTGACTGTAGAGGAAGGTACATACACAGTAGAGTTCGAGTGTAAGATATAAAATCTGAAAAATTTCACTAATCAAAAAACTGCGTATGCTTGTTTCTCAACCATAGGATAATTTATCTCATGCTTTTTTAGGGGTATTCTCATGAAATAAATTGGTACTTCCTCTCCCTTATCATTTTTCTACAATAATATTCCAAATAGTGTATGCTCTGAAGAGTAACAGTAGATAATGAAGTCTTTTTTATAATCAAGGTTAATTAATGTTGGGGCAGACGCTATGGCCTTTTTAACATAATAAAATTCTTGAACAGCTTTTGAACTCCACTTGAAAGGGTTCTTTTCACTTAAAAGACTCACCATATGTTTAGTTGTTTCAGCAAAGTATGGAATGAACCTCCTAAGAAAGTTAGTCTGACCAAAGAAAGACTTAACACCTGTCTGGTTAGAAGGCAAACCTATTTACTAGATAGCTTTTACTCTCTCAGGATCTATCTTAATTCAATCTTTTGAGACAATGTGACCTAACAACTTCCCTTTTGTAACACAAAAGATTGATTTTTTAGGATTTAACGAGATCCCTTTCTCTCTACACCTTTGTAAAATAGCTCTCAAATCCTTCAGGTGATTTTCATGCCTTTTAGAAAAGACTATCAAATCATCTAGGTAGATGACAATCACTTTTTTAATAAGATGGCTGAAAGAAGAATCCATTTCTCATTGGAATGTGATACCTCCATTAATCAATCCAAACGGCATGTGACTATAGGCGTAAGTACCCCACGGTGTGGTGAATGTTGTTTGATGTTGATCCTGGTCAGCTACCCTGATCTAGTTGTAACCAGAAAACCCATCTAACATGGACATCATTTATACATCAGATACTGGTTTCAATATATGATCCATCACAAGAAACCCATAGTTATCTTTTAAACTGATCTGGTTTAGATTTCTGAAATCCACACAAATCCTTATCTCCTCATTCTTTTTCCTCACAGGAACTATTTTGGCTATCCAGGTGGAATGATGAATAGGATATATTATCCGAGCTTGCAACATCTTCTCAACTTCTTTTTTCTCATTTCAGACTCTTTAGCGTTATAGCTTCTCAGCTTCTGCCTAAATGGTGTGGCGTCTGGCTTTAAAGGGATGTGATGTTGAAATTTACCTCCTTTGAAATTCTTCAAGTCTTGGTAGGACCAAGCAAAACATCCTTATACTCCTTCATCAAATCAACAAATCTTCTCCTTTCATCATTTGTACAACATTTTCCCAGGTTTACAAACTGAGGGTCTTGTTCATCTCCTATATTCAGCTTTTCCAAGTCACCTTCCTTAGGAGGTTGATGAGTAATGGTTTTTTTCCTAACTACATTAGATCTGTCAAATAAGTTCTAAAGAGAAACCAGGCCTTTAGGGATGCGGTTTCCTTTTAACTGAACAATTCCTTCTTCAACAATCTTACACGGATTAGGACAAAATTCTTCACAAGATTATTGAGATCCCTCAAAGTAAGTAGTGCTAAAAACTTCCACCATTTGCAAGAATTTATCAATTTGCTTATCATCTTGGAAAACCTGCCAGTGTTCTATGTTATTAGGTACCTTAGGTCTGTATACCATCTCAATTTTATAAATGGTTTCTTTGAAATATGGATGGGGAGGCAATAATGATGCTGAGACTGCCAAAGAATTAGCTCTTCTATTAAGGTTCCTAGGAATAGCTTCGATAGAAAAGGCAAAGTTGAATTCTTCACTTTCATTCCAAACACGATTTCTATAATTTTTTAGGCTCTCATTTTTCACTGAGTACCTCCCTCTTACTTGTCTCACTATTAGTTTTGCATCTCCTTTAGCTTTTAGCATTTTTATTCCTTTCTTTTTAACTTCTTCAAGACCAAGTAGAAGTGTTGTATACTCGACAGTAATATTGGTGTTACCAAACTCCAACTTAAAGGAGTGAGGAAAAATATCTCCTTGTGGTGATATAAAAACAACCCCTGCTCCATATCCCACTGAGGCACAACTACCATCAAACTCTAAAGACCGCAAAGAATCTAATTCTTCATTAACAACCCTTTCTGAGCTCACCTCAGATGACATCATATAATTTCCAAATTCACATTCATGGTATAAGATCTAAGATTTAGGGTATTCTGATAGAAAAATAGTATACTTGGATTTTCCCTTAGGTTTCAAAACAATATTTTGGTTACCAACAGGGATTGTCGCCTGCGACCAATCCAATTTGATTTCTCCCCCAAGGTCTCTACAAAAGGATCTACTAAGAAACATCCCATAACAGGTGGGAATATTGGCTACCAGAATGGTTAACTTAAACTTTTTACTGGGATGAGCAGCTAAGGCTACCTAAGCATCTTTAATCTGTCCTACTAAAGGGACTTGTTTGGAATCAATGGAATAACATCTCCTGAAAGTGGTTGTTAGAGGAAGGTCTAAAGCTTTGGAAACTGAAGTAGGCATCACATTATCAAATTCTCTACAGTCAATAATGCAATTATTCAATTTAAACCCATGAATAAATAGAGAAAGATAGAAAGGCTCTAGTTTTTGAGAGACAAAAGGACTTGTATCGACAGAGGACTGGGTAGCCAGGGTAGGTTGGATTTCTTTAGGCAAAACAACATGTGTGGTCTCACTAGTTGTGGGACTTGAAGAAGTTTGGCTTGACTTAACATAACTAGCCAGCCTATAGTTCTTTGGGATTCATTCTAAGATATTCTGCCGGTGACACTTGTATTTTTGAGGTTTTACAAAAATTTACAATATCAAAAGGAGAATTAGGCGAAGAGTCTTGAAAAAATTCAGCCTCCTTAGCATTTGGAACTTTGGAAAAATAATTTATTGGGTAAAAATCCTTACATTTATCTTTGTCCCAGCGTTGAGAAGTTGAAGGAGAGTCACTAGCTTAAGAATTGCGTTGAATTCTGGTCATGATTGAACATGTGGGATCTTCAAGAGTTACCAGAATATTGCCTCCTCTCTCAGAGTCTGACTCGTATTCAATAAAATAATTTTTGGAGCTGCCAAGTAATGAAGAAACTTCTACATGTTCAGATGGATCATCAACTAATTCTTTATTAACATGCATCTACATTGATCTCACCATCTCAGGACAAGTTGCACCATCATGCTCATCAGCGAGGTGAAAGGTACACATATTTCCTCTTTTAGGAGGAACCACTACCACTCTTTGTTCATTTTGTGACTTTCCCAGATATCTAAGGCTAGGATTGGCCAGATCAAGGTTTCCTCTAGGAATGTCTTTGTATAATTGAGGGCAATTCACATTTCCTTTAGGAAATTTCCTCTTCATAGTAATCACATCATTCACCAATCTTTGTAACAGGGGATAAGAAGAAGTAGTACTCTGAGGATTTGGTTGCTGGACATCTTTCCTCCACTTGCCAGTTGTGATCAGATCTTCTTCTATTTCAACAACCATGGCCTGAGCCGCATCTAAATCAGCTACCCTCGCTCGTCTTAAATGAAAATCAATGTCTAGGGGCATGGCATTCATAAAAAAATCTTTTCTATTTTCAGCTCTGGGTCTTTTTGGGGTAGGGATTTTATGAATAATCTTATTAAAATTTTCTACAAATTGTCTCATTGGCTCATGTATTTCTTTCTTCAATTGTGTCAACTGGGCAATAAGATCATGTTCATCAGATATACTTTTAAAGCGTGCTTCAAAAGCAGTTTTCATAGTATCCCAATCGGTAATTTGGCCATTGGGCAAGTGATAGAACCAGTCGGCTGCTGATTTAGCAAGTGTTTGAACAAACAATCTAACTACAATGTCTTCATGCTGAACAACCAAAATTCCATAGGCTATATTAAATGCATTAAGATGATCTTCGACAGAAACCTTTCCATCACCATAGAATTTGGGTAAAAGCTCTCTAGACCCTTTAGGTAAGGAATTATTTCCTGCCAATTTAAGAGGCCCAACGACATTACCCCAAGGTTGTGCCATGACTGAGGGTTGATATATTGTTTGAAGGGGAGGTGCTTGAATTCCAGAAAGAGTCAAGGCCTACAACTAGTGTGAAGATGAAGATATGTTAGGACTTGACTTTTTACTAGAAAAAGGTCTACTTTTAGCCTTCTTCTTTTGGGTATAACTGGTTGGAAACTGAAGATTTTGATGTTCCTCGAAAAAGCTGTCAAAGATACCCTCCCTTGCTTGGGATTTGGTAAAAGGTTAGGAATTCAGTATTGCTAAGAAATTTAAGGTCTCTGCACAGCTCTATCAACTATGGTGGCTTCTTGGACAATTGGAAGACCTCTCAACCACTTGCCAATTTCTTCTTTATCTTCTAAAACTAAGTGGTCTTGTTGATAATGTTGGTCACTTTTCCTCACAATCCAGGCCACCGAATGAAGATAAGAGATTATGTCTTCCTGGGTATTTAAAAAGTATAAGTCTGGCTGAATAACTGGGGGGACTTCTTCCTGGCCAAGAATTATGAGAGCAGGCAACACCATGGTTTCTTCATTTAAAGGGAATGACTACTGATACTTTGTGTATCGACTCCCCAGTAGAGTCACCAAAAATATGTGAGCATACACATTTGTCTTTCTATAAATTATCAATTACCTCCTTTAAACCCATGAAAAATAACAATCTCAAACTAACAGTTGAATTATAATATTTAGATTTATAATTCTCCGAATTAAGGTACAGCTCCCTATTTAATTTTCAATGAATTCTAGTAATCACACATTGCTTTCGCAAACATACACTTTTCACCATAAAGTGAATAAGGCTTTTGCAGCATTTCATACATCAACATGTCATGAAAAATGAATGAAGGACAGATATTTCAACACTAAATGAAGCTCATGGACTTCAATCTCGGAACCTATTTACTGAAAAAAAAACTATGCTAAAGTAAGATAAAGAAAAATTCACTTGAAAATAGATTTCCGATACTCAAGAAATATCCCAACAGAGATTAATATGCTAAGTTTTTTTAAACCAACAGATTCACACAACATATATTTTTGTTCCATTCATATCAAAAATATACTTCCAAGTTTCTTGCAAGGGGTTTTGGCAGCCTTGACCCTCCCCTTTTTGCCTCCAACAACCATTGTTTGGCAATTTCATTTCTGTAAATCTATTTCTTCGTTGAGAAGACAGAGTAGGTGGAAGAAATGATCCATCCTTCATAAGGATCCTTTTCAGGAATACCCATTTTTGTGAGGATGACATCTCGGTTTATGAAAATTAGAGGGCTTCCATCAATCTTCTTAATACACCTCTCTTCCCTATCATAGCTTTTAACACACTCCATTACTAACTCAGGACAGGGGGCCACTAGGGGAAATGCTACTACATTACCTAAACTACTTAACACCGACACCTTCTCTATTATAGAACCAGAAATAGGTCTTTTGATTTTACTGTGACTCTCTTCTAAGGAACGCGCTTTATCATTATGTCATCACACTCGGCAAGTGAACTAACCAGAGTGGAGGTTCAGCCAAAATTTAGGAGCGGGAACTTCATATTTCTTAAGGAAAAGACTTATAAAAGACCGAAATTGAAGAAGGAAAATAGAGCCTTTCAATATCAAACATTTTCAAATGGCTTCAATTTTGAACAAGGACTCTGGAAGAAAAAAATAGTAACCTGAAGAATCTGCACACTCTAAGCTTCTCAGGATGAGAGTATACCTTCTTTTGCTCCAACAATTCAATTTCAGCAGAAAACTTCTTAAGAAGATTGACAGCACAAACTATTATTTTATAACAGATTTTCCCACAAAATGCAAAAGATTTGCATTTAATGACAATGCAGGCTCTTAATTAAATGTGACAAGAGTTTTCGCCTGATGTGATCATTAAGTATTGCACCTCTCAAATGATTAAAATTACATATAAGTGTCACATCTAATAATAATTATATCCCGAACACATGTGGATAAAATTATTACCCGCCAGCTGTCACTTTTCTCATGTCAGCATTGTCTTTTCACTTTTTCAACACACAAGCTTCGATTGAACTGTGAACAAATTAAGTTCATGGGGTAATAAAACATTACTTCCTTTTGGTATGTTTACAAAAGACCACATGAGCGGAAAAAAACTAAACTCTACACACTTTATGCAAGATGAAGGCCACATTTGAACCTTGAACCTTGAACTAGGCAAGTTCGAGATTCAGATTTCAACGGGAGGTTGGACTTTGCAAACCGCGCTGCTCATTTTCACATAAAAATGAAGAAATAAAAAACACACCGCAAGGTGACATTGAACCTTGAACCTTGAGCTAAGTAAGTTCAAGATTAAAGTTCAACTGACAAGGAGAAAATGAAAACCGGATTGTAAGATAAGAAGATATTTTTGCTTTTAAGACGGTAAACTCCTAATTTTAGGAAATGATAAAACGTAGTGTATGAGTCAAACATCAGAGGTAAAAATGGCTCTGACTGGGGACAAGGACTCTTAAGGACACATGATGAACTTAGTAGCTTTGGTTTCACAGACTAGGAATTCAACCTAAAAAGGCTTCCAAAACAAAAATGGGTAAAAGAAAAAGAAAACAGGAAAGAAAAGAAAGAAAAATGCAACAACAAAAGAAAGCCAAAAAGATGGAAAATATACAATGAGGTGAGAAAAATATAATTACATTTGGTACAGCTTCATATCTTGACCATTAGAGGTCAAGGGTAGAATAGTGCCATCTTGACACTCGAGAACAAATGAGTTACTTCCCATGGATTTGCTGATAATAAAGAGCCCCTTCCATAATGATTTGAATATGTTGTGAGCACCTCTAGGTTCTCTCTTCTTATCCCAGAGTAGAACCTAATCTCCTTCCATGAAATTCCTCAGCCTGGCTTGACTCTCAAAAATTTCCTTCACTCTGGCCTGATGTAATGCTATTCGGTCCACCGTCTCTTCTCTCTCCTCCTGGATCTTATTGAGGTACATAATTCTCTTTTCTAAATCATCCTGGAAAATTTGTCCTTCAATTACTTTCTACAATTTTGTTGTTGCCAGCTCTAAAGGTAGAGGTAATTGAGCTTCAACACCGTAGACCAAATCAAATGGATTCATTCCAATTGTCCTCTTAGGAGAGGTACGATCTTCCCAGAGAGCTTCATACAACCTCTTCTGCTAGTCCCTGGCATTATCATTCACCAATTTCTTCATAATTGATATCAGGCTCTTGTTGCTTGATTCTGGCTGTCCATTCCCTTGCGGGTAATAAACAAATGCATGTGAAAGGTGGATACCATTATCATAGCAAAAAAGCTTTATTTCTAAAGAAGAAAAATTGGTATAATTATTTGTAACTAATTTTTGAGGAATTCCAAACTTCACCAAGATATAATTTTTTAGGAAATCACATACCACTTCTGATGTGGTTTTCCTGACTGGAACCGCTTCGACCCATTTAGTGAAATAATCTGTAGCAGTCAGGATGTGTGTGTGTCTAGCACTAGAAGGAGGATTGATCAGACCAATGAAATCCAATCCCCACTTTTTGAAGGGCTCTTCAATAACTACCAGCCTCAGAGGGAGGGCTGCTAATTGTGGTTTCCCGCTGAATAACTTACACTTCTTACAGCCAGCGACCCATTTGTATGCATCTGCAAACATCCCCAGCTAGTAATAGAGACTTCTTAAAATTTTGAAAGCAGTTACAATTGATGAGAGGTGA
Organism: Thuja plicata; assembly: GCA_018584345.1. Taxonomy (NCBI): domain Eukaryota; kingdom Viridiplantae; phylum Streptophyta; class Pinopsida; order Cupressales; family Cupressaceae; genus Thuja; species Thuja plicata. The sequence goes on along the minus strand of MU227442.1, from coordinate 56,396 downwards.
CCACCATAGGCCTCATTATGAAACTTCATAAACAACTTCTCCTGTTGTTCTTTCTCAACACACCTTAAGAAAGACCCATCAATTCCTTTCTTGTATAGGATATCATCCACAATAACATACTTTGCAACCTCGAGTGAAAGGTTTCTTTTCTCCTTAGGGTTAGATGCTCTGGACAGTCTCCATATGTTAAGTAGAAAGCCACATCTGAAAACCATGAGTCTCTTAAACCAACAAACATAGCGAGAGGAACATCATCTTTAGGTACATTGTGAGCCACCAGTTTCCATAAACCCTGCCCTCGAACTAACTTAGTGGGTTGGACATTCAAATCAAAATCTTGGATTCTTGCCACCCAAGTAGCTCAGTAGTTCATTCCTATATCTTGTTGAGTCAGAACATCTTTGACTATAGAAGAAGGTACATACACAGTAGAGTTTGAGTGTAAGATATAAAATCTAAAAAATTTCACTACTTTAAAAACTGTGTATGCTTGTTTCTCAACCATAGGATAATTTATCTCATGCTTTTTTAGGGGTATTCTCATGAAATCAATTGGCACTTCCTCTCCCTTATCATTTTTTTGCAATAATATCCCAAATAGTGTATGCTCTGAAGAGTAACAGTAGATAATGAAGTCTTTTTTACAATCAGGGTTAATCAACGTCGGGGTAGACGCTATGGACTTTTTAACATAATAAAATTGTTGAACAGCTTTTGAACTCCACTTGAAAGGGTTCTTTTCACTTAAAAGACTCACCATATGATTAGTTGTTTCAGAAAAGTATGGAACGAACCTCCTAAGAAAGTTAGTCTGACCAAAGAAACACTTAACACCTATTTGGTTAGAAGGCAAACCTATTTGCTAGATAGCTTTTACTCTCTCAGGATCTATCTTAATTCAATCTTTTGAGACAATGTGACCTAACAGCTTCCCTTCTGTATCACAAAAGATTGATTTTTTAGGATTTAATGAGATCCCATGCTCTCTACACCTTTGTAAAATAGCTCTCAAATCCTTCAGGTGATTTTTATGCATTTTAGAAAAGACTGTCAAATCATCTAGGTAGATGACAATCACTTTTTTAATAAGACGGCTGAAAGAAGAATCCATTGCTCATTGGAATGTGGCACCTCCATTAATCAATCCAAATGGCATGTGACTATAGGTGTAAGTACCCCACGATGTGGTGAATGTTATTTTATGTTGATCCTGGTCAGCTACCTTGATCTAGTTGTAACCAAAAAACTCATCTAACATGGACATCATTTTTGCGTCAGCTACTAGTTTCAATATATGATCCATCATAGGAAGCCCATAGTTATCTTTTAAATTGATCTGGTTCAGATTTCAAAAATCCACACAAATCCTTATCTCGTCATTCTTTTTCCTCACAAGAACTATTTTTGCTATCCAGGTGGAATGATGAATAGGATATATTATCCGAGCTTGCAACATCTTCTCAACTTCTTTTTTCTCATTTCAGACACTTTACGGTTATAGCTTCTCAGCTTCTGCTTAAATGGTGTGGCGTCTGGCTTTAAAGGGATGTCATGTTGAAATTTACCTCCTTTGAAATTCTTCAAGTCTTGGTAGGACCAGGAAAAACATCCTTATACTCCTTCAGCAAATCAACAAATCTTCTCCTTTCATCAGTTGTACAACATTTTCCCAGGTTTACAAACTTAGGGTCTTGTTCATCTCCTATATTCAGCTTTTCCGAGTCACTTGCCTCAGGAGGTTCATGAGTAATGGGTTTTTTCCTAACTACATTAGATCTATCAAATAAGTTCTCAAGGGAAACCAAGCCTTTAGGGATGCAGTTTCCTTTTAACTGAACAATTCCTTCTTCAACAATCTTACCTGGATCAGGACAAAATTCTTCACAGGATGATTGAGATCCCTCAAAGTAAGTAGTGCTAAAAAACTTCCACCATTGGAAGGAATTTATAATTATTCTTATCATCTTTGAAAACCTGCCAGTGTTCTGCGTTATTAGGTACCTTAGGTCTATATACCATCTCAATTTTATAAATGGTTTCTTTGAAATCTGGATGGGGAATCAGTAATGATGCTGAGACTGCCAAAGAATCAGCTCTTCTATTAAAGTTCCTAGGAATAGCTTCGATAGAAAAGGCCTTGAATCCTTCAATTTCATCCCAAACACGGTTTCTATAATGTTTTAGCCTCTCATTTCTCACTAAGTACCTCCCTCTTATTTGTCTCACTATTAGTTTTGCATCTCCTTTAGCTTTCAGCATTTTTATTCCTTTCTTTTTAACTTCTTCAAGACCAAGTAGAAGTGTTGTATACTCGACAGTATTATTGGTGTTACCAAACTCCAACTTAAAGGAGTGAGGGAAAATATCTCCTTGTGGTGATATAAAAACAACCCCTTCTCCATATCCCACTGAGGCACAACTACCATCAAACTCTAAAGACCGCAAAGAATCTACTTCTTCATTATCAACCCTTTCCGAGTTCACCTCAGATGACATCATATAATTTCCAAATTCACATTCATGGTATAAGATCTGAGATTTAGGGTCTTCTGATAGAAAAATAGTATACTTGGATTTTCCCTCAGGTTTCAAAACAATATTTTGGTTACCGATAGGGATTGTCGCCTGCGACCAATCCAATTTGATTTCTCCCGCAAGGTCTCTACAAAAGGTTCTACTAAGAAGCATCCCATAACTGGTGGGAATATCGACTAACAGAATGGTTAACTTAAAATTTTTACTGGGATGAGCAGCTAAGGCTACCTAAGCATCTTTAATCTGTTCTACTAAAGGGACTTGTTTGGAATCCATGGAATAACATCTCCCGAATGTGGTTGTTAGAGGAAGGTCTAAAGCTTTGGCAACTGAAGCAGGCATCACATTATCAGATGCTCTAGAGTCAATAATGCAATTATTCAATTTAAACCTTTGAATAAATAGAGAAAGATAGAAAGGCTCTAGTTTTTGAGAGACAAAAGGACTTGTATCAACAAAGGACTAGGTCGCTAGGGTAGGTTGGATTTCTTTAGGCAAAACAACATGTGTGGTTTCACTAGTATCGAGACTTGAAGAAGTTTGGCTTGACTTAACATAACTAGCCAGCCTATCAAGTTCTTTGGGATTCATTTTGATATATTCTTTCGGTGACACTTGTATTTTTGAGGTTTTACAGAAATTTCCAATATCAAAAGGAGAATTAGGAAAAGAGCCTTGAAAAAATTCAGCCTCCTTAGCATTTGAAAGTTTGGAAAAATAATTCTTTCGGGAAAAATCCTTACCTTTATCCCTGTCCCAACGTTGAGAAGTTTAACGAGAGTCACTAGCTTAAGAATTAGCAGAATACTGCCTCCTCTTTCAGAGTCTGACTCGTATTCCATAAAATAATTTTTAGAGCCGCCAGGTAACGAAGAAACTTCTACATGTTCAGACGGATCATCAACTAATTCTTTATTAACATGCATCTGCATTGATCTCACCATCTAAGGACAAGTTGCGCCATCATGCTCATTAGTGAGGTGAAAGGTACACATATTTTCTCTTTTAGAAGGAACCTCTACCACTCTTTGTTCATTCTATGACTTTTCCAGATATCTGTGGCTGGGACTAGCCTGATCAAGGTTTCCTCTAGGAATGTCTTTGTATAATTGAGGGAAATTCACATTTCCTTTAGGAAATTGTCTCTTCATAGTAATCACATCATTCATTAATCTTTGTAACAGGGGATCAGAAGAAGTAGTACTCTGAGGATTTGGTTGCTAGACATCTTTCCTCCATTTTCCAGTTGTGATCAAATCTTCTTCTAGTTCAATAGCCATGGCCTAAGCTACATCTAAATCATCTACCCTTGCTCGTCTTAAATGAAAACCAATGTCTGGGGGCATGGAATTCATAAAAAGATCTTTTCTATTTTTAGCTCTGGGTCTTTTTGGGGTAGGGATTTTATGAATAATCTTATTAAAATTTTCTACAAATTGTCTCATGGGCTCATGTATTTCTTTCTTCAATTATGTCAACTGGGCAATAAGATCATGTTCATCAGATATACTTTTAAAGCGTGCTTCAAAAGCAGTTTTCATAGTATCCCAATTGGTAATTTGACCATTGGGCAAGTGATAGAACCAGTCGGCTAATGATTTACCAAGTGTTTGAACAAACAATCTAACTACAACGTCTTCATGTTGAACAGCCAAAATTCCACAAGCTATATTAAATGCATTAAGATGATCTTTGACAGAAACCTTTCCATCACCATAGAATTTGGGTAAAATCTCTCTAGACCCTTTAGGTAAGGAATTATTTCCTGCCAAATTAAGAGGCCCAACGACATTACCCCAAGGTTGTGCCATGACTGAGGGTTGATATATTGTCTGAAGGGGAGGTGCTTGAATTCCAGAAAGAGTCAAGGCCTACCACTGGTGAGAAGATGAAGATATGTTAGGACTTGACTTTTTAGGGGAAGAAGGTCTACTTTTAGCCTTCTTCTTTGGGGTATAACTGGTTGGAAACTGAAGATTTTGATGTTCCTGGAAAAAAATGTCAAAGATACCCTCCCTTGCTTGGGACCTGGTGAAAGGTTAGAAATCCAGTCTTGCTAAGAAATTTAAGGTCTCTGCACAGCTCTATCAACTATGGTGGCTTCTTGGACAATTGGAAGACCTCTCAACCACTTGCCAATTTCTTCTTTCTCTTCTAAAACCAAGCGGTCTTGTTGATAATGTTGGTCACTTTTCCTCACAATCTAGGCCACCAAATGAAGATAAGACATTATGTCTTCCTGGGTATTTAAAAAGTATAAGTCTGCCTGAATAACTGGGGGGACTTCTTCCTGGCCTGGAATTATGAGAGAAAGCAACACCATTGTTTCTTCATTTAAAGAGAATAACTACTGATACTTTGTGTATCGACTCCCCAGTAGAGTCACCAAAAATATGTTATCATGCAGGTTTGTCTTTCTATAAATTATCAATTACCTGCTCTAAACCCGTGAAAACTAACAATCTCAAACTAACAGTTGAATTATAATATTTAGATTTATAATTCTCTGAATTAAGGTACAGCTCCCTATTTAATTTTCAATGAATTCTGGCTATCACACATTGCTTTCGCAAATATACACTTTTAACCAAAAAGTGAATAACACTTTTGCAGCATTTCATACATCAATGTGTCATGAGAAATGAATGAAGGACAGATATTTCAACACTAAATGAAGCTCACAAACTTCAATCACGAAACCCATTTACTGAAAATAAAACTATGCTAAAGAAAAATCCACTTGAAAATAGATTTTTGATACTCAAGAAATATCTCAACAGAGCTCAATATGCTAATTTTTTTTAAACCAACAGATTCACACAACATAAATTTTTGTTCCATTCATGTCAAAAATATACTTCCAAGTTTCTTTCCGATTAACAAACTAATTGAAAGATACTAAAAACTATTAAGTCTTACCCTACCTTAACCAAAATTACTATCATCCATATATAGATTATCCTTGTTATATAAATAGCCATCAGTCTTCAGAAATAGAAACTGGCATCCCGAGATACACTCTACGGATTCAGTATAACTATTTTTACAACAACCGCCCAAATTCAAAGAAGAAATAAACTAGGAAAAACTACCACTCCTCTGTGATCTGTGAAGCATGATCTTGGAGTGGTGGATGTGTTGGATCCCTTTGATTGGTCCTGTGAGATTTCAGCAACGCGGGACCTCCTCCATTCTTTGTGCGCCTTTGCAATGTTATTGATCGTGGCTTGATGTGGTAGGGAAATGTGAATTACCCTCTGCTTCAGGAACTTCTTATCTTTGCGGACCTGGGTGATTTTCTGTATATGTGCCTCGAGGTGATCGGTACATACTACCAACATCACTTCCATATTGGCAAGGGTCGTGAAGTCGTCTGGGGTAATATCTTTGGTATCTCTGATGGCAGCAATTTCACGCTCAAATTCCAGTAGAAATCCCTCTGCTCCTTTGACACTTTGAGTATCCTCTTTTATGAGTGAAACGTTCAAACATTTGAGATCTTTTTGCATAGTGTCCATCAACCCTTTTGATTCACTCAACAAGTAAGTGGTCTTATCATGACCGGATTTAATAATGGAATTCCTCCATTCAATACTCTTGATGGAGACGTAGAGAGTATCTTCATCCAATACTGGAATAGGCTTCTCAGTTAGGAATTTACTTACCCCATATTTCTCTATTTTGTAGAGTTGATTTGTTACTTTTAGCCATTTTTTATTCTCTTTTTCCCACTCTACTAATTCCACCAGAATCTCTGCAATAATTGAACTAACAACTCTGTGAGTCTTAATCAGCTGATTGATATAATTGCCTCCTTTCTGTATCATGGCTTGGATCCATTTAGTGTAGGAATCCGCAATCAATTTATTCTTCTAAATTTGATCTAGGGTTTCCCTAACTTCTAGTGAACGTAGGTCAAATGACTATGAGGCTATAGTCAATGGGAGAGGGTTAGGGTCCTGAACTTCTTGAATGAACTCAGCCATCTTTTTGATTGTTTCTTTCATCTCATTCTTATCTTTTTCATCTTTAAAAGACCTGTGTATGATATTTTTTGTAGACTTATCCAAGTGTTTCACATCAGCCACTTTGGTCGCATATCCAAGATCTATCTTCTCAACTATGTATTCATCCACAGTAGCTTTAGAGAGTTCCTTGTCATTCTTGGGAACTGGACATTCAGTATACCAGTGCCCTATTTTTTCATCAATGTCCACCCTGGACTCTATTCTGATCTTTTTTGGTTTCTCTGAGGAACCCAGACATTTGTTTACCATGTCTTCAACTAGAAGTGTTATCGGTAGGACATTTCTTTTTCTGTTGATGGACATTTCTAACCATTTGAAAGTGGGGACTAGAGACTGTTGATAATCTTCCATTGCCTGTGTTGGATTGGTGGGCATAGAAATCATAGAATCTTTAACTTCTTACTAATTATCTTCCTCGGAAATAGCTCCTTAAGATACAGAGACTTGTGTGTTCTTATCCACCGTCACGGTATCCATCTCCTTGAGATTGATCACTTCCTTTTCTCTGACTAGCTTGATTTCTTCTTTGAGAGCCTTTCTTTTGGAAGTCCTCCTGGGTCGAACAGGATGAGGGGACCTCTTCTTTTTAACTTTGGACTCAGCAACTTTTGTACTTTTAGATTTAGATGGACCTACAACAGAAACATTTTCATTAGAATATGGGATAAATTTTTCAACATGAGCTTTAAGACTTGATCCTCTAGTATTGTGCCTTCTGTGATGAGATGGCCTTTTACTGGCAATCCATCTTTCAGATCTTTTTCTAATACCGAGAGTCTTAATCTGGACTCTCTCCCTTTCCTCTATGTTCCAATAAATTTTAGGGAGTGGCAACCCATAAACCTTCTCTTTATATTATTCATCAATTATATCTTCATCTTCCCCCTCCTCTATTCCATTGGAATCAATGTCTGTTTGCAGGTTAACTATTTGAACAAGTGTAAATCTGCACTATAATCTCCTTCTGACCTCGAAATCATCTGCACAATTTTCCCATAAATCCTCCATTTCAGGGACATGATGAAATTTAGAAGGTAAACTACAATTTTGTGTAGCATACGCCCTAATGTCAAAATCTCGCTTAGCCTTGAAGGTTTTCAATTTCAATTTGTTCAATTCTTGCTCTAAATTAAGAGCATCAGAAGAATTCTTACAGGAATAAAAACCTAGTTCTATAGGAAAACAAGATTTGGCTCTTCCCTTTCTGTCTTTGAGGTCTTTGTGTACATGGGCTAACTGGTGACCAAGTTCGGTTATAACATGCAAATCTAGAGCATATCTAGGCAATTTGAATGGCTCTCCCTCAATACTACAAACCCTTATGTAAGTAAATCTTCTGAATTGTATGAAGAAACTTCCAAAGACATTGACAAACTTCTTTGCCTCCTCTGACATTCTCTGCTCAATGTTCTCTTGCAGTTCAAAAATCAACCTTCCAAGAAAAACACCATTTACTTTCATAAAGCTGTCAACATGGAATTCCTTCTGCAAATGAGGATAATAATCATACACTTTCATATTAGGAACAGGTAATTCATGATATAAACCATCCCACTTTCTAGTACAAGCTAACACATAGAACAAATAAGAAGACATATAGAAACTAATGGACTTTTCTGAATAATTTTCCAGCTAATGATGAAGTTCTTCAGCAATACAATCTGCCGAGTCAATGAAATTTTCCCCTCCCAAAGTTATCTGGATAAAGAAATACATCTAGTCCTACCATGAATAAGTGTGGTTATTACCTTTGACTCTGTTCAACAAGATCACTAATTCTGCAACTTCGGGCTTGAAATGATCTATTGTAAGGGGTTTTGGCAGCCATGACCCTCCCCTTTTTGCCTCCAACAACCATTGTTTTGTAATTTCATTTCTGTAAATATGTTTCTTCCTTGAGAAGACAGAGTAGGAGGAAGCAATGGTCCATCCTTCATAAGGATCCTTTTCAGGAATACCCATTGTTGTGAGGATGACATCTCGGTTTATGAAAATTAGAGGGCTTCCATCAATCTTCTTAATACACCTCTCTTCCCTATCATATCTTTTAACACACTCCATTACTAACTTAGGATAGGGGGCCACTAGGGGAATGTTGCTGCATCAACTAAACCACTTAACACCACCTTCTCTATTATAAAACCAGAAACAGGGCTTTTGATTTTACTGCGAATCTCTTCTAAAGCACCCACTTTTATCATCGTCTCATCACACTCGGGAAGTGAACTAATCAGAGGGGAGGTTCACCCAAAATTTGGGAGCAAGAAACTTCATATTTCTTAAGGAAAAGACTTATAAAAGACCTAAATTGTAGAAGGAAACAGAGCCTTTCAATATCAAACTTTTTCAAAGGGCTTCAATTTTGAACAGGGACTTTGGAAGAGAAAAGCACTAACCTAAAGAATCTACACACTCTAAACTTCTCAAGATGAGAGTATACCTTCTGCTGCTCCACCAATTCAATTTCACCATAAAACTTCACCAAAAGACTGACAGCACAAACTCTTATTTTATAACAGATTTTCCCACAAAATGTGTAAGATTTGCATTTAATGACAATGTGGGCTCTTAATTAAATTTGACAAGAGTTTTCGCCTGATGCAATCATTAAGTATTGCACCTCTCAAATGATTGAAATTATATATAAGTGTCACATCTAATAATGATTATATCTCGAACACGCGCGGATAAAATTATCACCCGCCAGCTGTCACTTCGCTCACGTCACCACCGTCTTTTCACTTTTTCAACACACAAGCTTCGGTTGAACTATGAAATTTGATATAGCCTAGTTCACAAGTTAAGTTCAATGAGTAATAAAACATTACTTCCTTTTTGTGTGTTTACAAAAGACCACGTGAGCGGCAAAAACCTAAACTCTACACACTTTATGCAAGATGAAGCCCGCAATTGAACCTTGAACTAGGCAAGTTCAAGATTCAGATTTCAACGGGAGGTTGGACTTTGCAAACCATGCCACTCATTTTCACATAAAATTGAAGAAAGGAAAAACACAACACAAGGCGACATTGAACCTTGAACCTTGAACTAAGTAAGTTCAAGATTCAAGTTCAAATGACAAGGAGAAAATGCAAACCAGACTCTAACATAAGAAGATATTTTTTCTTTTAAAATGGTAAACTCCTGATTTTAGGAAATAATAAAATGTAGGGTATGAGTCAAACATCAGGGGTAACAATGATAGACACCTGTTCTTCGGTTTCCTCCTCTTGTTCTATCTCTTCATCTTGCTCAGCTTCTTCCTCGTCTGCAGATAGAATCTTCTTGAGATTCTTTACCATTTTGTCCTTTCTCACTATCTTTTTGATTACTAGGCCTAATTTAATTCTTGTCTTGGCCTCCTCATATGTGCCAAACCTTGGTTTCTTTTTGTCCAATGGTTCATTGATTAAGGCATCAATTGCCTTTGTTGCAAGTTCAATGTTAATCTCATATCCCAGTGGTTGCAACCATGTCGTTCTTGCTACTACAAGTTTGATGTAAGTATGATATGTGTCAACCATGAAGTATATCTCATCTTTATATTGCTCGATGAGTTGCTCAGGGATTCTTACCCTCTTTTTCATTTAGTCTTTGAATACATTAAAGTATTCATCCATGACAGTTTCAAAATTATCTCCTAGAACATCTATATGCTCATTAATTTGCATGGTTACCGGCTTGGTGTTGTCCCATTTTACATCTCCAACAGATGGGAACTTTCTTGAAGATAAAAGAAAATACACATGATTAATGAGCCAAACTTACAGGTGTTTGACTTCACATTCCTGATTGTATTGAGATTTTCCTTCAACTGATTCAGGAGTAGCTTAGATAAGTCTAACTATGTACCTTTCTTCACAATTTTGTAAGCTGTGTCCACAACACCTGCTGAAATATTGTTTAATCTGCTGGCCTGGAAAAATTTGTAGCCCAATACACATGCAGCAAACTTAATCTCATCATCGGTGATTATTGTCACCTTCAAGCCATGGCCATCCCATTTGGCTCTAGTCATATTTTCAGTCTCTGACTTCGGTGGATGCTTTAGTGCCTTTACTTTATCAGTTACGGGGTAACCGATGACCGAATGGATGACATCTTGTGTGATTTCCTTTGGTTCATCCAACCATAACTTGTTATTATACATTCTTCTTAGCACTAACCAAATCCAATTAGTTTTGAATACCTTAGGAAAATTTAGGGCATTCGTAAGCCCTTTTACCTCAATGTGCTTGTGTTCTTCTTTAAGGGTTCTATCCTCATTACAAAGCTTCTGGTAAGCTTCTTCCATCTCTGACATTCTAATCACTGCAATCTTACAGTGTATGAAGGATCGAACGTCTTCAAACAAAAAAACCCTAGCTGGTATGTGTGAAAACGCACTAGCATCATCGGGTTGTGAGGCAACCTCTAGATGAATCTTATATTCGGGTTCCTCACATGCATTGTTTTTGATGAGTTTGAATTCATCCTTCTTTTCTTTCTTAGCTTTTATGGATCGTGATGTTGATGCCATTTTCAGAAATTAGGGCTTCTAAATAAATGTGTAAAAACATAGAGTTGTCAGTATGTAGAACTTACTGTTGTGTCTGTAATGATCTCTAAACTATTTTGTAATGCTTGTAGGTTGAGTCTTGATTGCTCTGCAACTTGGTTCCTTTCTACTCAAAATCACCTTCGCTCGATCTACTCTGGGTGTCGTGACAAATGAGTCACTTCGATGTCCTATTTATAGTCATTTCCCTAAAATGCATATAATAAATGCTCACCAACTTATCGGTGTTTAAAGACTAAGTTCGTCGGTGAAGACTTTATCACCATCAGTGATGCTTACAACATTTCTGAGCAGTCAAAGTTGACTTAGCCTTTACCGATAAGTTTCAATAACACAGATAACTTGTTCATGTGCTTGTTTACCGATGTGTCTTGATCAATACTAACAACTATTACTTATAACCGACGTCGCTCGATAAAAGTAGATAGTCTTTCCTTTAAGTGTATACTGACAGGTTTTCACATATATGCCCGAAGACATAGTTTTCACATTTTTCAACAAATATAACCATGATACATCTTTCTTATGCTAATTTGGAATTGTTTCAGTATTTTATGGAACTGATGTAAAGTAATAGCTTAGTGTTAATTCAGTTCCATACTTACTTGTTCTGCTTAGGTGGTGTTGGTGATGTCACCGGATCCATTGGATGGGGTGTCACCATTTGCATTGCTCGTTCTAGCTTCATCATTTCTTGAAGCTTTTATCCACATCTTATCTCTAGCCCTCCGGATATCTTCAATGGTGTTTCCATTGGGGTATGTGTTTGTCTCTGTCATTCGGTCTTTGCAGTCCTTTTTGAGATGACCAACTTTATGACAGTGTAAGCATGCCATTCTGGGGTTAGTACATCCTCTAGACTTTCTAGTCCATAGTATCATACATTTTTCATCAATGTGGCCATATCTACCGCATGTTGTACAGTTTTTCCAAGTGTTGTAGACCCATACATATTGATTACCGATTCTCTTTGGTTGATATGGAGTTTCTTCACCTTTTAGCTTCCTTTCTTGACTTTTCTTTTTCTAGCATTCAAGACTTGTGTGCCCATTCATCTTGCATGTAGGACAGTATTTGTCCATGTAGGTTTCCTTCTTTGGTCGATCCATTTTAGACTTCCATTCATATGCCTTATATCCTTTCTTGTTACATTTATAACAGAATCCTATGACTGAAGATGTAGATTTAGGAATACCTTTCATTTTGCCTCTGCATACATTTGTTATGTGACCTTGATTTCCACAGTGTTTGCATGTAAGATTTCTTGGTCTTGGTTTTTCATAAACATTCTTTGGATTGGATTGATTTGATGATTCTCCATTTTTGGTAAAACCTAGACCGTTGTTGTTGTTGACTCTTCATTGTCCTTCCAGAAAATCACTCATTCTTTTATTTCTCTCTTCAGCCTTTCTAATAACTTCAATATGTTGTTGCTGAATTCTAACCTCATGCTTTAGTTTTTCATTTTCTTCTCTTAGTTCACCGATAATCTGTATTCTTTCAATGAGTTCAACATTCATTACGTTTGCTTCTTGACTCATAAGAATAATTTGGTTTGTGAGCTCATGATGATGCTCAACATGTCTTTGAATTTCTAACTCATTTTCTTGAAGTTTCTCTGTAATCTTCCTCCTGTCATCAGTAGCTAGTGTTCTTTCTGTTTCATCTTGCCTAACAGAACTCATCACATCAATCATTCTAACAATCTGGGTCTCTTGACCGATTTGCAACATCTTTTTTTTCTTTGTCAGATGTTGATTGATCTCCTTTAGATTTGTGATGTTTTCTTTTGATGTATCTGATGCTTTTCTTGCATTTGATCCTGAAGACTCAAAGAAATCTGGAATCTCTTCTTCTTGATAATCCTTTTCATTGCTTCGAGTTGCCATTCCTTTCCTCTCATCCAACAACTATCTCATGTTGATTCTGGCTTATTTATACTGTTCATAGAACATCTGTATCTCAAGCTTTTTATTCTCAATATTCTTATCAAGTTTGTACTTCTCCATTGTATGATGTTTTCTCTTAAGCCTTTAAGCATTTCCAAGAAGATACTTAGCTCTGATACTAATTTTTGGGTTTAATGGGAAGTAGTACTGAGAGGAGAGGGGTGAATTAGTACCTCTAAAACTTTTTCTTATCCTTTAATCATTTAACCTTAGTAATCAATTGCATATCCATTCCATCTGAACTATACTATCTTTGTGTAAGTTATATCAATACATAACATTAATAAACATATGAATCATTCATAGAAACATTCATGAACATAATTGACACATAACACAAGATATGATATCACAAAAAACTCCTGTTAGGAAGTAAAAACTGCGGTGGGGATGGCACACACAAAACTTCACTATCTTCATAATGGAAGGGGTCAGTTAAGGTTTACAATTTTGATCACTTCTGATGAACTGCCCTATTAGGAGTATCGGTGGAGACCTGTTATAGTCTACTATGTTAAGATCTTTTAGCAACACTGTTAAGTGTGCACTCAGTAAAGAGATTTGATATTGGACTATTAAATCCACCTTTCTTGAAAGGATTTCTTACACTTTGCTTCACTTGTTAGAATGAAAACAAATTACAAATTGACCTAGTAAGTGCAATCTCCTATTGCTGATACAGATCCTATGTAGTTCACATACAAAATAATATCACCTTAACTGTGATTGAATAATACCTCTGATTATCGGTTTCCTTTGTTCTTGGTTCTGCTAACCAAATTCTTCTTTTTCTGCTCTGGTTCTTGAAACTCTCAATTCAATCCATAGATGTGCTTGTTCTATTCTCCTCTCTTAAACACACATTCTAATTAATGATTACATCATCTATTTATAGATGGATTGATTTCATCAAGTTGATGATAAAAACAATGTTAACTCTAAGATCAGGTTTACAACTTGCACCTAGAGCTCCTAGTCTATGTGCTTTAAATCAGTTAGACTGATTAAAACACTTACATTAATGTTTCTTTTCCCTAAAGAAATAGATTTAAAAAAATTAAATATCCTATAAACAAAATACCCTTTCTTTATCTAACGTGAAAGTTAGATCCACATTTTGCGGACTGCAACTAACTTTTGGTTCTGCCTTTCGGTCATGCTTGACTATTCTTCAATTTTTACTGTCAGTTGCATTGAATCTATTTCATCAATCTGCACTGTAACTTGCATTTAAGGTTCCTCTGTCAGGTTCCACTTAAACTCTCTACATTGTGGTTTTTGTTTTACACACTATCTTGTGTCATCGATTCTCTCTATACTTAGTCATTCTTGGTGATCTGCCAATCTGATCTTCGGTTTGCCCTTTACTGTCTTTTGGTGTAAGCTTACCGAAGGTGTTGTTTGAATACTAATGAAAAATTAATGTCATCAATGATTTGAAGAGTTATATGATAGAAGACTTATTTAAGGCAGTCTCTATTCCCTAGAAGAATGCAGTACAAATTGAAAGGGATATAAGGGAAGAGACATTGAAACAGGTCATGCCTACAATGAAAGGCAAAGAAGTGAAAGAGGCCTTAAGAAAATACAAGAATAATCACACCCCCAGATTCAGGGAATTTCAAATATTGAACAAAAATATAGAAGAAGTAGCTCAGCGTGCCACATTAGTGTGGAAATCAATATTTGGGATTGCAGAAAGCAATGTGAAGGAAGAAGTACCGAGTACAGACCCTCCAGCACAAGGAAATGATGAGCCTCTACCCAAGGTACATAATATTGAAGAGTCCAATGCAGAGAAGATTGTAGTTGAGGTAATGGCATCACTACCCCAATCTCCCATACACAGTATAGTGACTCCAAGCAAAGACAAAGTTGCAGAATCTACATCAGAACAGACAAAACTCAAGCATCAGGCTCCTCTTACTACTGAAACATGCACACTCGAATCAATGAAAGGCAAGGTAGACATTTCTACTTTTGATTCATCAGTTAGTATTGATCAAAAAATTGATAATATAAAGTTCAATGACCTAATTGGATTGAATACTGATACTAAGGATAAGGTAGATAAAGGTAAGGAAATTGTTCCTTCACCGAGTCCTAAATCAGAGGCAGCAATATCTGATGAGATAGATTTGGATAAAGAGATTGTGATTCCTAATTGGGATCTATCTAACCTATCTATAGAACAAATGGATATCTTGGGAGAAACATGGAAGAAGAGGGCCTCACAACAGAAACTCAGAAAATAAAGGCAAAGGAACAAAGTACTTGAAAATGTAAAAGGCATATTTGTAGATGCTTTGCATATTGAAGTCAATGAAAGTGACTCAATAATGGACCAACTTGTTGACATTGTCCACAAGCTCAACACAAAAATAAATGGTCAGGAGAAGTTACTTGAGAAGGAAGAGAAGAAATTAGAGAACAAGCTTCTAGAGAGCATTGCAAAGAAGATTGCAATTGACCAAGTGTAGCTTACATAGATTATCTGCACTCTAGAAACCACTGTGAAAAATGTGGAAGAATTATTTGTAAAGTTGAGTGACTCCTCCAAATTTACCATGGAAATCAAGAATAAGATATAGTAAAGATAGATGCTGACATGAAGGAAAGTGTAAGCTAGTTAGCATTTGACCTGAGCACCAGTTTTGCTCACTTCAAGAAAGTAAAATATCTTACTGATTTACAGGCTGAAGTGTTGAGATAAGAAGCAAGAATTAGAGAATCTCTTACAACCATCCAGAGCCAACTTCTACCACATATGAATGGAATGCAAAAATGTATAGAACATGCTAAACCTCTCATCCATGAAAACAACTTCTCAGTTGCCAAGCTGATGATAGAGCTATCTGCAGAACTGCAAGTTGAATTGCACATATTGAAGGTGCTACAGGATAATTGGGACAACACTCTGTCTCAAATTTTGAAGGCACATAGTGATTTTCCATCCTACTTTGGGATAACCCTATAGATGACATTCCTTTTTGGCATACTTATCAAAAACAAGGGGGAAATATCATTGTATAAGAGGGAGATGTCATTGTAAATATCACATGTATAGAGAAAAGTGTAGAAGATATATGTTACAATAAAAATTTTGAAAAATAAAAAAAATAGAGTCAGTTAGACCCGAGCAGTAGAGAAAGTGTCAAAACCCGAGAAATCTGTAAGGGAGAGTTTTGACATATTAGATACAGAGTTTAATGATAAGTGTTTTTGTCACTAATGCCAAAGGGGGAGATTTTAGACCTTATGGCAAGACATATCATCAATTAGTGTCAAAACACTTAGTCATTCAGTGTTACCCGAGTACATAGTGTTACCTGAGTATACAGTGTCACCTGAGTGTTCAGTATCGCCCGAGTGATAGTTTATCACCCGAGTAGTCTTTTGGACCTGAGTGACAGTTTGAAGCCAACTTTGCATATATTGTTGAATATATATTTGTTTATTGCAAGCCGACTTACAAAGTTATTAGTTGGATAAAGATATATATGTAAGATAGTTTGTTTATCCAATCAAAGAGAAGAATATTTATAGAGAAGATATGTATAATAAGAAGATGATATGATTATGCGAATGACAGTTTGAATCAAGTGAAGAAGTGTTTAGGACAATAGAGACTTATCTATCACATTCAGGAGATCAGTTATACTTCAAAGGATCTTATTCAACAATCACAATTGCATAGAGAAGATCATCAACTGGTTCATTCTCACAGGTGGATCAACAAAATCCTTTAACAAGGTGGACCTAATAGTCCTTTCTCTAAATCTCTTAACAGAGTTGCATTACTCATTGTATTGTACAAAATCCTTTAACAAGGTGGACCTA